>CM076582.1:31657080-31826872 GCA_034641835.2 Pinus albicaulis
TGTTGGCTGCAGGAAAGTCATCTACATCTCTAGTCTTGTAATACTTGAAGACTCCCTCTTCAAGCATTTTTACAAGTTGTTCATGGATTGTATCAGCAAGGTACTGGGCGAAATTGAATATGGAAGCAAGAGGCTGACTAGGGGTAAAAATAGAAAGGAAACCTAAGACTGAAGCATCAACATGCTCATTAGTGAAATAACCCAAAATACAAGACAACATTTTAATGATATGTTTGGTTCTCTCGGAGAAAATAGATGCTGGATAAGGAGGATTAGTTTTGGGAGTTTCTACTGATGAGGGGATGAATGTTTGGAAAATATGGAACCTCTTGGGGAAGTCAAGATTCGAATATAACTGAGTAAGGGTCTCAATAGACAGTGGGATTTCATCTGGCCTAGGTTGAATCTGCAGCATTTGGTTAATTGACTCAGCTGTGATAGTGAACAGAACCTCTTTGCTAGGGGTTACAATGGCTCTTTGATCAGGGACATAACAAGTTTGGACAAGTCTAATCACCTCTGGACACTGGAAGGTCTATGGGACAACATACTTGAGAAAATTGGACTTCCAAAGGAAAACCTTATCAGCTCGGTCAATTGATTTGTCATGGCTCCAACAGTGGAGCTCAAGAAGGTTAAACTCAGTGACAGGGTCATTAATTTTAAAATCTCTATCTGCCAAAGGTGTGTGTTCCACATCTACAATTGGAGGTTGCAGGGGATGATATCTCTAAAACTCAAGCAAACTACAACCAGAGATGGACTGGGAGGGCGTTTACTAGATATTTCACCTCTGAGAAGAGGGTGAGATCTGGAGGCTACCTGGCCCTTTCCAAACTCTGTCTAAGAGTATGGGGAATACACACCAAGTGGTATAGAACTGGAATGCTCAAAGATAGAAAAATAACAGTAGTGCAAGCATACAATAGCATATATAAACATGTAACAGATACTCCAGAAATATAGAGAGAATGCTAAGCCATTTTATTATATTGAGAAATATAATGAAGTACAATAGGTGATCAGAGTGATGGCACCTAGACTTGCTCAAGGCAAGTGAAGAAATACTCTCAGAATGACCAAGAAATGGTTGCTCTCTGAACTGCGTCCCCGCTGCTGGAAAACTGCCGTGTAGCTGCTACTACTGAAGCAAGATGATGATTTGGGGCTGATCCCCTTGCTGGAATGAGCTGAAACTCTGGAATCTGCCTCTGCTCACCAAACCCAGAAAAACCCAGAAGGCATTTCTGAAATGGCCAACCCCCGAAAATCACCCCCTTGAGGATCTGCGCTGTCCCTCAAGGCTCTATGCTGGGGCTGAATAGAAACCACCAAAATACTGCCCCAAACTCTGCCAAAATCCTCCGGTTAGCAAGGGTTGGCCCCTTGCTCAATCTCACAGCTCGAAACCACCAAAAAGAACCCAATTCGGAGCTCCTCTGAAATGGACTGCGTCCTCCCTCTCAAGACTGCGCAGTCTTTGAATGCTCTGCTCCGCCACAAAACCCAAACACCAAATCTCCTGCAAAATAATGATGGAACTACCTCACCCGAGCAGGCACTCGAAGTCCCCCGAGGCTGAGGGTGAGATCTTCGAATGGAGACACTCGATGCACTAAACAGTGCTGCAGACAGGCTAAATAGCTAGCGTGCTCAAGAAGTCGAAGTGACTAGCTCAAATGCATAATAATCAAATGACCAAAATGAGGAGGCTGCCCTCTCTCTTATAGCGTTGGCCTCTCTCAAACCCTAAGGCCCACCTCCTCCAACGTAGCCTCCCTTTGCCACGTGCTCAACCCAACCAGCGCAGTCCCTCCATGTGTCTACGTGGGTCCCCCCCTCTACGTTGTCTCTTGGCCCCCCTTGGCTCACTTAAGTTACAACGTTGTGTCTACTAGGGAGTGCACTTTATTTTTAGAGTGAGTTATGTCCCCCTCTACTCACTTTTATTTATAATTTAATTATATAAGGAAAAATTGATCAAAATTAATATTTCCAATTAGCTGCTGCTAATTGGGAATATTACAGTCCTCCCCGCCAAAAATTGCTTGTCCTCAAGCAATGCCTGAACAAGCCTCCTCTCTAGATGATGCTTCCCACCAACACTGCAAAATGTGCCTGGGTCCCAGATGCGCCACTGAAACTTCCCTGTCCTCTGCATCACCCTGATATGAAGGGATCTCTCAATGCCAGGATCCCAAACTGATCTCTCACGGTACCAACCAACCAACAATCCTCCCGGATCCCATCGCCACCATGGCCAATAATCACCCAAGTCCCACGGCTCGGACTGCGCATTGCCTCTGGCTATGACTGATGCTCTAAGAGGTGAAAACCATGACCCCTGCTGCGTTGTATGTGACTGTGTAAGCTGTCCCATCAACTGTGTACCAACTCATCACCTCTCTCCAATCCAAGTCCTGACTCAATCCCACGTTAATCCTGCTCTGCTGAAATCGGGATGGAGTGCTAAAGAAACGACGACCTGTGCCCCCCTGCCAGCTGGAATCTGTAACATCTGCTATGTCCAAGGGCCTCGGCTCCGCTGTGCTCCCTACGAAGAATACTGTACCATCAAGAGGGTACCAACTCATGATCTCCCGCTAGTCCATCCTGGAAGAAGAATCCAATGTAGTAACAACAACTGCATATGGAACACGTTGGAAGTGTTGCCGCCAGCCCGTAATCAACTCCCACTGGTCTGCCCTGTCTACCAATGAAAGCTGCCTGTAGAAGGAAGCCCCTCTCTCTATAATGGGCCCAAGTGGGTAAGATATGCTGCAAGCTCCATCGATGTACTCCTGGAGAGTGCTACCCACTAAAAACACTGCAGCTCTGCTGACTGCGTGTACATCTATCTGCGCCTCATCCCTATGTCGACCCATAGATGGATGCTCCACAATATCCAACAGCTCCTCCCAATCCTGATCAGGAATGTCAAGCTCCCGCTGTCTATTGGCCCCCTGCAGAACAATCCCATCAACCTCCAACACCTCCAGAGGATATGGATCTGCAATTGATGTCACCGTACTCGATGTCAGTGCATCTGACTGCCCCACCTCAATGGCTGACCCCAATGTTAGCCGCATATCCCTCATCGGCTCAATGTGGGCGCCTATCTGGCTCTCCCCCAAAGGAATATCGTCACTGATGTGAATAGTGTCCTCCTCTGTCGACTCAGGCTCCATCACCTGCTGCTCTAGCTGAATCGTCACAAGTGACTCTTCACCTAGAGTATCTCCTGCAGAGTCTTGTGACTACTCACCCTCCTCAGAAGCGTCCTCAACTGATCCTATGGACTCATCTGAAGAAGAGTCCTCACTCTAGCATACGAAAGGAATGCCCTCCTGTCCTGCCTCTGCCACATCTCCACTGGGTCTGCCATCCACCCTCTCGATAATGTGTCGATACATTGTCTAGAGTCCAGACGCATGCTGCGATGCTACCTCTGCTGAACCCAGTATCCTCTGCGCATGCATGGTCTCGGCGTGCTCTAAGAAAAGAGTGACACATGTCTCCCTCATGACCCGCTCCCTAGGTGTAGGCTCAGCGATGACCGATGTGCCACCCCTGCAGATGATCATCTCATCCCCTAACCTGTGGCCGTCAACTAGCGTACCAACCTAGTGCCACTGCCGAGAAGTCTCTCCCCTAGTGTGCAGGGTGTCATCCAAATATCTTGGGTGAGCTTCGTGTACCCCACTGCTCATGCCCAGTGTGCCAAAGGACAACAACAAAATCGACTGTGCCCGTGAGTGATGTAGAAGGGGGTCGGGTGCGTGAGTCCCCACAGATACCGTCAAGCATCACTCATCTATCTCCCCATCGATCCTGGGTGAAATACCCTTAAAGGTAAGCCTGGTGTCCCTGTCCATGAGTCTCCCTGGAGGCAATGCTCTAAGACCCTGCTGTGTAGCACCATACGCCCTCACATACCACCGATCATCCCTGTAATCCTCGACATGCCACTACACACTGAGGCATACCCCAGTATATTGCTGGATACCCCATACTACTATTGTACCACCCTGTACCGTCTCGTACCCTGACTATGTCCAGGCATTGGTCGCTCTCCCTGTGCTCTCAATGTGTAGGACACTCCTACTCCACAATGTAGTCCCACACACTACGGTACACCACCATGCAACTCCATGTCCACCGGTAGTCCACTGCTCAATGCTAGAGGCTCCCACACATCCTTGGATGTGATGACCTAGAGCTGTGCCTCTACATGTCAGACTACCCCCAATCAGTATCATCGTCTCCACCGTCGCATCACTATACCCGCCGACGAATGGATCATCACTCCAAAGTTCAAACCCTCCTCGAGGGGTCCGAGAAGTGAATCTCCCTATGTGTCAGTAGTGTTACCACCACCGCTCGGCTCCGCTGCGTCCTCTGTGCCCCACACAAAGGTGAAGAATCCTTGGCCCCATACAAGGCGCCATCTGGTGGCCTGCCAATGCCACCTCCTCCGACAAGCTCCTGCCAAGGTATGTTGACCACCCCGTGATCCCGTGTATAAGTGTCATACCAAGACAACCTAGGGAGTCTGCCCATAAACTGGTTGGCCACTGGAGCTGACCAAAACTCCTCTAGCGGATGCGCATGCTCTACTGCTAGGCCAACTGTACCCTCCAAGACATAGTCAACCGACCTGCCTGGGAAATGATAGGTGATCCCGCCTAGATCCCAATGCCAATCTGGGGTTCCTGTATTCCCAGCACCTGGGAACTCCTGCTGAACTACACTCGGGTCCACCACCATCTCCATAACCCACTCCACCGGGTACCAACTCAAAATTTCTCGCCATCCAACCTCAACATGTGGATGTTGCACCATGTGCAACCCCGATCGTCTCATCCTGCTAACCAAGTCAATGTATGAGATCTGACTAGACTCCGTCTCTCTCTCTCCAATGGGAAGAGGTGTCCCAACAACGCTGCTAGTCCCGTCCATGCATGCCTGAAGGGGAATGATTTGATGCTCCAACGTGCCCTCTGGTTGTACCATTAGGGAATCCAGTCGTTCCCCAATGCGGGCCAACTTGGCTGTCGACTCGGCACAAGCCACTCTCATGCCCTCCAGCTCCTTGTCCTGCAGCAAAATGGCCTCCCGTACTATCGTGGCCTTCCCTTTCAAAGCTAGAAGGTCTGCCCGAAGCCGATGGTACCGCTGTCTGTGACCATCATCCAATACCTCTGGATCTCCTAGTGCCTCATCGAAGGTGGATACATCTCCTGACACCTCACCCATCTGTCGTGTGCTGCTACCACCCGAAGACTCGGACACGACTTCGGTCTTCACCTCAATGGATGGCTCTACTGGGGTAGGCTCTACCTTCTCCCCTACGATATCAACCGACACGGTCAAGGAGGTCTCCAGTGAGGGTGAGTCCTGTGTCACACTAGGTGTATCCTCGAACTCCCTGCAATCCTGTGTGCCCTCATCCTCCAAGCGCGAGGTAACCATTTTGATGGTTTCCCCCTCCGATACTCGGTCAAGCTGGAAAGAGGTATCCAACTTCTCCACCCAAGCTTTTTCCGAACGCTTGGATGACCCGTCAAATGTCAGTAAATGGAGTCTGCCCACTGTGCGCTGTAAGCCCCCATCATGTGAGTGCCTGTTCCCGCTGTGAAAGTTGTGGGGTCTGCTATCCCGCTGGAGCTGAACAAAATCTCTGAATGGAAGGGCATCCCTGAACTCCTGCCCATATGCCGGATACTCGGCGAAATAATCACCCATGTGGCCAGGCTCTGGCTCCTGCTGTGCTCCTGCCCCTGTGTCTGCACCTAGAAAAGTGGGCATAGTGGAACGTGTGGGTGTATGTGATGCCATACGCTGAGTGGCATCATGCTCCGGCAAATGGTGGGATATGCCTGATCCCTCACCAATCTGGAAACCCCTTGGGGTTTCACGCTGTCTAGCCTCCACAGCGATGAATCTTTGCCCCATTACCTTAATCTGCCTCGACGGATCCTGAACTGATTTGAGGAGCATCTCCCCAAAGCTCTTCGCATCATCATCACCTGCCATCGGCTCCTCCTGCTTTGTGTCTACAGGCTCCTCCTGTTCTGCGTCTATCACAGGCTCCTCATGTTCTGTGTCTACCACAGGCTCCTCCTGTTCTGTGTCCACCACCCGAACGCAGTCCCCCTCTCCGTAGGTGTTCTCCAACCTAGGCTCAATATCTTTGTACTTCCTACCTCTGTAGCAGATGTAGGGCTTCTCCCCCGGTGTCATAGACTACTAGCTCCACAGGCTGAGCCAGATCTATGCTCTAATACCACTGTAATATCCCGTTTCAGGGATATCTCTAAAACTCAAGAAAACTCCAACCAGAGAAGGACAGGGAGGGCGTTTACCAGATATTTCACCTTTGAGAAGAGGGTGAGATCTGGAGGCTACCTGGCCCTTTCCAGACTCTGTCTAAAGGTATGGGGAATACACACCAAGTGGTATAGAACTGGAATGCTCAAAGATAGAAAAATAATAGTAGTGCAAGCATACAATAGCATATATAAACATGTAACAGATACTCCAGAAATATAGAGAGAATGCTAAGCCATTTTATTATACTGAGAAATATAATGAAGTACAATAGGTGATCAGAGTGATGGCACCTAGACTTGCTCAAGGCAAGTGAAGAAATACTCTCAGAATGACCAAGAAATGGTTGCTCTCTGAACTGCGTCCCTGTTGCTGGAAAACTACCGTGTAGCTACTACTGCTGAAACAAGATGATGATTTGGGGTTGATCCCCTCGCTGGAATGAGCTGAAACTCTAGAATTTGCCTCTGCTCACCAAACCCAAAAAAACCCAGAAGGCATTTCTGAAATGGCCGACCCCTGAAAATCACCCCCTTGAGGATCTGTGCTGTCCCTCAAGGCTCTACGTTGGGGCTGAATAGAAACCACCAAAATACTGCCCCAAACTCTGCCAAAATCCTCCGGTTAGCAAGGGCTGGCCCCTTGCTCAATCTCACAGCTCGAAACCACCGAAAAGAACCCAATCTGGAGCTCCTCTGAAATGGACTGCGTCCTCCCTCTCAAGACTGCGCAGTCTTTGAATGCTCTACTCTGCCACAAAGCCCAAACACCAAATCTCCTGCAAAATAATGATGGAACTACCTCACCCGAGCAGGCACTCGAAGCCCCCCGGGGCTGAGGGTGAGATCTCCGAACGGAGACACTCGATGCACTAAACAGTGTTGCAGACAGGGTAAACAGCCAGCGTGCTCAAGAAGTCGAAGTGACTAGCTCAAATGCATAATAATCAAATGACCAAAATGAGGAGGCTCCCCTCTCTCTTATAGCATTGGCCTCTCTCAAACCCTAAGGCCCACCTCCTCCAACGTAGCCTCCCTTTGCCACGTGCTCAACCCAACCAGCGCAGTCCCTCCATGTGTCTACGTGGGTCCCCCCCTCTACGTGGTCTCTTGGCCCCCCTTGGCTCACTTAAGTTACAACGTTGTGTCTACTAGGGAGTGCACTTTATTTTTAGAGTGAGTTATGTCCCCCTCTACTCACTTTTATTTATAATTTAATTATATAAGGCAAAATTGATCAAAATTAATATTTCCAATTAGTTGCTGCTAATTGGGAATATTACAATGTCCTGTTTATTTTCATGTGCCAAAAGAGAAGAGGAGCAAGCTGGATGCTTCTGGGAAGAAAGGAATGTTTGTGGGCTACAACGAAACTTCGAAGGCCTATAGAGTCTATGTGCCTGGCCAAAGGGAAATGGAGATAAGCCACGATGTCACTTTTGACGAAGATGCTTCCCTGAGGAAAGTAGTCAATCTTCCGAGATCTGAGGAAGGCCATGAAGCAAGGCCTGGAAATCAAGAAGGACCGAAGGATGAGACGATGCCCGATGTTGAAGGATCGATGGACCCGATTGATCCACCTCCTTCATTGGGAAAGAGACCATCATGGCTTAGGGATACTCTCGAGGATGCCGAGGGACATATGGCCCCAAGGGGGACATTCCGTGAAAGCAAGAAGCCGAGTAGATACCATGGGTATCTAGCAGCCATTAGTACTATTGTACAATCTGAGCCTGGATCTTTTGAGGAAGTCGTAAAGCATCAAGTCTGGAAGGATGCTATGCACGAAGAGCATGAGTCCATAATGAAGAATGATGTCTGGGATGTGGTTCCAAGACCGAAGGACAAAGCAGTTGTCACCTCGAAATGGCTCTACAAGATCAAGCATGGATCTGATGGAAGTGCTGAAAAGTTCAAGGCAAGGTTTGTTGCTCATGGCTTCTCTCAAAAAGAAGGCATAGACTATGATGACATATTTGCACCTATGGCCTGATATACCACCATTTGATCTATCATAGCCCTTGCTGCTACGCAAGGATGGAGTCTCCATCAGATGGATGTGAAGACCGCATTTCTGCATGGTGCGATAAAGGGAGAGGTATATGTGGAGCAACCTTTGGGGTTTGAAGTTCAGGATCGGGACACCCATGTCTGCAAGTTGAAGAAAGCCCTCTATGGGCTGAAGCAAGCACCCAGAGCTTGGTACGAGAGGATAGATAGCTACCTGATGAAGCCGGGCTTCACTCGTAGTAATGCTAATCCAAACCTTTACTTCAAGGTTGATAGAGAGAAGCCTCTCATTCTAGTGCTGTATGTGGACGACCTCTTCCTGACAGGTGCTGACCCTCTCATTCATCAATGTAAGAGGGAGCTCGCTGCTGAATTCCAGATGAAGGACCTAGGACTGATGCACTACTTCCTTGGCTTGGAGGTCTGGCAGAGACATGGAGAGATTTTCCTTTCTCAAGGAAAATACACTGTGAAACTTCTGGAAAGATTTGGTATGGTGGACTGCAAGACCGTGTCAACACCAATGGAACTCAACTTCAAGAAGTTGAGTGGCAGCGCTGCTGGGCCTGTATTGGCAAATCCTACTGAGTATCGTCAACTTGTAGGGGCTCTGATGTTCTTAGTGAACACCCGTCTAGATATATGTTTTGCAGTGAACACTTTGAGTCAACAGATGGTTGATCATAACATTCACTGGGTTGGTGCCATGAAACTCTTGAGATATCTCTAAGGCACGATAGACCATGGGTTGAGATACACCGGGCTGAGCATGACACTTCGTGATATACCGATAACACCACCAATACAGTGATCGTAAGAGCACATCTCCGGATGCCGCTCGCACATAGATCCGTTCAGCAGAAACCGAAGCCCGCAGCTCAACCACTAGGGCCGAACAAGGCTGGCAACATGTATGGCTCACAGAAGTGCCGTACAAGTAAAGCTCTTCAAGAGCCGTTCGAGCATGTGCTAGATGCCACCGTTATGTGTTAGGATAACCGCAGGGGGGGATGGGGGTTATAGAATCCCATGTTCCACGAACCATCCAAGCATGTTGATGGTCATACCACTTTATCCGGATATGGTGGCCGAGGCGCTCGTAAGGCTCAATCATAGGAATCACGGAGCAGGTCGTGGATATTCTCACAATGCCCTTGGGGAAGGTCATGTTCCTAACCTTCCATGAGAATCTTGGAATCGTGGAACGACCCTATTCTGAGGGTCCTGTTGGACGATGAGCTCTGGGAGCTCTAGGGGGCTTTGGGGATAGCTTCTCGGAGCTATAAGCAACCACAGGGCTAGGCTTGCCGAACCTTGTTGGTGTGCTTCTGCCCCACCGTTGTGATGATTGAGTTGGTTCACCTCTCATTATCTGTGCCCCGTATGCATCCTACCCATTGAGTTCAGGGCTCATGGGAAGTACCTCTCATTTGGCCAATGAGGTGGGAAAAGCTAGAGACTAGTAGCAAAGACTGATGGACGCATCAGAGATTGTCGTACTCTCTATCTAGGATGACACGTGTCCAACCACTTGATCTGGGATCAAGTCTAGTGAGGTTTCGGACCTCCTACTGACTTCGGGTCAAATAAACCAACCTCGGGTTGGTATGTGACTCTTTGAGTCCATGTGAGGTTTCGGACCTCCAATTGACGTCGGGTTAGGTAAACCAACTTCAGGTTGGTATGAGACTCTTTGTGAGTCCTATAGAGGTTTCGGACCTCTGGGTTGAATCTGTCAGTCGGGAACGATGTCTTTGTGACTGACCCACTTCTGTTCCGAAATAAAGAGGCCAGCAAAGCAAGTTACAGCGGGATGACGCACGATGTTTGATTGCATAGGTGGATGGAGTTCTCCCTAGTTGAGAGGGAGTGTTAAAATTGGACAACTAGGTCCAAACTCCATGTTGTGATGCTCAGATGAAGACACCAATATTTTTATTGGGTTCCTCTTTCGAAGAGGTGCAAGATCGATCTAAAGATCATCTTGATTCGATGAGCAAAACATTTATTTTGAATTTATTTTTAATACTTTCAAAATATGTGCAGGTTGGCCTTAAGGTTTTACACCCCCAGCAAATGTGTCACACACCCTCAGTGATTGATATAAATAGAGTCAACGTTGGAGGACATTTCACTCATCTCATCCTCACACATTCTCTCTCCTCTTCTGATTGGTTCGAGCTCCTTGGAGGTAGTTTTTTGTTCACACGTGGGAAAGAAGGACAGATATTTCTGCTGTAGCTAGGGTTTCCACCGTAAGTTTGACCAGTGTTGACTTTGGTCAATGCATGGTCAAAAGGAGCTGAATTTTGGCATAGACTTCGATTTCTGAGGTCCGTACTTTTTGGCACAAGAACCGAGGTCAAAGGTTGACCATAGACCGAGCTGCGTTGATATCTATATATATATATATATATATATATATATATATTTTTTTTTTTTTTTTGCATTTATATTCAAAACAAACATCGCAAATACCATATTAGTTGTAGAAGACATGAAAACATGCATATTTTTACATAAATTAAGATAGATATGATATCCATGATTCCATTGTACATCAATAATTAATTATTCGAGCATCAACCATCTAGATTCTAGATCCTAGCAATTACAAACATACATCAAGTTTTTAAGCATGATAACACATTTAAGCATGTTGCATACTATAAAACATAAAACATTTAAAACATTTAAGCATACTATAAAACATAAATGATAAAACATTTAAGCATGCCGCATATTGTAAAACTTAAAACATTTAACCATATTATAAAACATAAAGCATATTATCTATCAAGTGAGCAACTGTCAGCATTAGTCATGTCCAAAATTCAAATAATAATGTTTACAAAATAGGCCACTTGGCCACCACCAAGACAAAAAAGTTCAAATTCACAACAAGCCTACAAGTCTAATCTATGACAAAAGCAGTAAATTGTGAAAATATCTACTAATCTCTCCTCCTTCCACCACGAAGAGTACGTGACGGTGGACCTCCACGTGGTGGCAATGAAGAAGATGGTGGCTGTGGAAGTTGTGGCACTGGCACTGCAACTGATGAAGACGAAGCCCCCGCTGTTGGTGTTGAACCATGGAACCTAGGAAGCAAGGGATCAGTGGGGGGTGGCATCTCAACTCGATCATCATCATCATGGATAAGAGAATCCTCTAATTGCTCTAATCGCAACACTCCATCCTCCAAATTGGCCTCCTCTGGATACCTGTCCCAAACCTTAAGGTCTTTATTAATCTTTGCATCATCACAGTAATGGGACAACAATCGCAAGTTGTAATGAACATAAACCAAGCTCTCTACCCGATCTAAACTCAACCTGTTCCTTTTAACACTGTGGATAAAAGAATAAGAGCTCCAACACCTCTCTGCAGAAGAAGTGTTTACCACCTGTGATAGCACCCGCAATGCCAAAGTCTGTAGAATTGGAGTAGCAACTCCATGCATGTTCCACCATTCAATAGAAGAAAAACTCTCCCGATCTCTAATAGCATACATGCTCCCAAATGGACCAGTGGAAAGCGTATAGCTGCTCAACTGTTTCCATACCAAGGCAACCTCCTCCTCATCAGGGACTAATCTAGTCCATGCAATCATATATTTTTCTAGGACCTATAGATCTAGGTGTGGTTTTCTCCTGCTCCCCCCCTAGGTGCTGGTGTTGAAAGCCATGATGGATGATAGTATTTAGGTGTCAAAACATATGCTCATGCATGCAATGGAACATTTAGCATATCCCATCATCTTTCCACCTCTACACGAATATAACTGTACAAGGTGATATCTCTAGGCTCAACAATGTTTTTAATCTGCCCCAACATGTTATCCATTTTCTCATACACCTCCCCAATTATTGGCCGATCTGAATCTACAAACTTGATCATGTAATAAATTGGTTTGGTGAATTGCAAAACATATTTAACCTGTGACCAAAAGTACATGTCAAGAATAGTGTCTTTGGCTACATTAGCACCATCTCTATCAATGTTAATTTCCTCCCATGATTCAGCGGTGACCATATTAGTTAAAGCTTGTCTCACCTTCACTAGCCGCCTAAAGGTGAGGTATTTGTTAGGGTCCTATAATAATAGGGTTCAAAATTTTGAATTGACTATGATAAAGTCTTGTAATATTGTGCATACTTTTGCTTTCTGCAAAATGTTTTCCCTTAAAATAAAAAATGTAAAGAGGGTGAAGTCCTAAGACTCACAATCCATGATGGTCAAACAGCTTAACCTTGAATCATTCATGCTTTAAATTTCACACTGATAGTTAGAGAATAAAGATCTGACCAAACCATTTAATCTTGGCAGATCAGTAGTTAGGTAAAGAATAATAATGAGCTCATCAATTTAATCTGAGCCATTGGAAGTCATAAGATTAGAATTAGATTAGTTTGCTTACAAAAGAAAAATAAAAGGGTTAGCAAGCTCAAATGCACCCAATAAATGAAGAAAAAATGTTAGGGTAAATAATGGGTAGGTAGGATCACTTTCACAAGGCATGGAAAGCATCAAATTGGTCATTTCATATCATTAATATCCCTCAAAATCTCCTTCCCTTTGCTTGAAATCCTATTTCCCTAGTTAAACAAGGAATTTTCCCTTGAAAAAATATCCCTTTCCCTTCATTTTTAACCCTTTCCCATTATTTCACACTCTCTCCCTAGTTAAAAAGACATTTTTCCTTTGAAAAAGTAATTTCCCCTTACTAATTTCCCTTTTTCCATTTAAACCCACTAAAACCACTTATCCTAAGTTTTAAATATTTAAGAATATTAGGCCCCACTGAAATTGATTCATTCTTAGTGTATTATTAACATCTTGTTTATCTATATACATTCCTGCACATATTAATCCCCCGCTTACATATTTTATTAACCCTTGATATCATTTTAACTTAAACACTTTATTATATTAAAAACCTTATATATACATTTATTCCGTATTATATTAATTCCCCTTTATATTTAGTTCCCGACCCCACATACATACCATGTTATATTAACCCCGCCTACTGTATATTTCTAAACCCATTGCATATATTACCCCATCACATGACTTAAAACTCGAGCCCCACCTCCTATCAAATCCCTGACTCACCCTCCTATTTGTCCATCCGTCAGATCCCCATTTGTAAATTTATGTAGATGTTCTATGCTTGATGCAACTTTACTTTCTCTTCAATACTAGACAACAATCACATAAACCATAAAGTAAAATGCTGATAGAACATACCAGTAGATCAACAGAAGACAAGCCATAAACAGATAAGAGTGGTGGTGCGTTACGACGGTTAACATGACTTGATTCGCATTGTTGGCCTTGAACATGTGGACCAACTTATCATACATCTCTTTAGATGTGCCCAGCTCAGAGATTTACGCAACCAAACTCTTGTGAATTGAGTCCCTAATCATCAACTTTGCTTTGATCTCCCCCTTCTTATATTTTGTTTTGGCAGCAGCAATAGCAGTGGATGGAGGTTCTTGGATTTTACCCTGTACATAGTCCATGACATCTTGGTCTTCCAATTTAAGATCTAATGTCATCTTCCAAGCATGGAAGTCCTCCTTCCCAGTCAATTTGTCATCCTCCTTGAAGCCATAGTTTATGGAGCCCATCTTCTTCTTCGGTGATTGCTACAAATTAGGGCTTTGTCTTCACCTCAACTCTGATACCATGTAAATTTATGTAGATGTTCCATGCTTGATGCAACTTTACTTTCTTTTCAATACTACACAACAATCACATAAACCATAAAGTAAAATGCTGATAGAACATACCAGTAGATCAACAGAAGACAAGCCAGAAACAGATAAGAGGGGTGGTGCGTTACGACGGTCAATAGGATGCTTCAACCAACAAAGTCTCGATATGGTCGGCTAACCAACAATGTCACACAACCCTCAGATCAGCGAAACGGTCAACCTAAAGTCAACTCCAGAAAAGTCAACGTTTCCCAGAAAAGTCAACACAGAACAACAAGTCAAAGTCAACGTAGCACAGTCTACGGTCAACCTTTGACCTCGGTTCTTGTGCCAAAATGTATGGACTACAGAAATCGAAGTCTATGCCAAAATTCAGCTCCTTTTTGACCATGCATTGACCAAAGTCAACGCTGGTCAAACCTGCGGGGGAAACCCTAGCTGCAACAGAAATGCCTTCGTCCTTCTTTCCCATATGTGAACAGAAAACTGCCTCCAAGTAGCTCGAACCAATCAGAAGAGGAGAGAGAATGTGTGAGGATGAGATGAGTGAAATGTCCTCCAACGTTGACTTTATTTATATCAATCACTGAGGGTGTGTGACACATTTACTGGGGTACAAAACCTTAAAGCCGACCTGCACATATTTGAATATATTAGAAAATAAATTCAAAATAAATGTTCTGCTCATTGGATCAAGATGATCTTTAGATCGATCTTGCACGTCTCCGAAAGAGGAACCCAATAAAAATATTGGTATCTTCATCTGAGCATCACAACATGGAGTTTGGACCTAGTTGTCCAATTTTAAAACCATTCCTTAGATTCGACGACCAATGAAGACTTTCGCACCCTCAAATGCCCAAACTTTAACACCACTGAGGGGTTGTGAAATGAGCAGTTTCGCAACCTCATTCCCCTGCTATGTGGCAGCCCCAGATTCTATCGCATCCTCCAATCGAATACCACTTACCCTCCTTTTGCGATGCAAAAACCACCGGGTTGTTTTCCGCCCATTACTATGAAACCGCCCTCATTTGAATTTGACCCCGCGCCCATAAATTTAACCACTGTTGGTTAAAAACCATAAAGACTGCCCTAAAAAGCCTTTTCACCATTTCTGTTCAGATTTACAAACAAAAAGCTCTGCTAAAGCTGTTTGTTAACGCAAAGACCTCTGCCTACTAGTTTTTAAGCCATTTGAACCAAAATTCAGGACTTTTGCTACCAGAAAAGCTACAGATTCAGTTTGGAGCTTAATATAAGACCATTGAAGCCTATTTCGCCTGCCAGAAAGCCCCTTTTGCTTTCAGAACTCATTTTGCAAACTGAAAGCTTCATTTTCCAAGTATTCCTGAATTGCCAAGACCTGTTCTTAAGCAAGCAAGTGATAAGTTAATCAATTGAACCAGTTTAAAAGCTTTGCAGACCATAGAAAAGCCACTATTTCCTCCAAAACCCTTTCTGCAGATCTAAATCATCTTTTCAGAGGTATTCCCGAGGGCTTGAGACTATTTCTTAAAGCCAGAAAGTAATTAATTGAATAAAATAAACAAATCTATGGGTTCCCAAGGAATTGTGACTGTTAATCCCCTACAACCTCTTGTTGTTGATGTTGAACACACCCCACTTGTAGACAGAGATTTCAAAATCAGTGACCCTATCACTGATTTCAACCTCCTTGACATCCATTGTTGGAGCCATGATAAAGCCATTGACCAGGTTGATGATATCTGCCTTTGGGAATCAAATTTACCCAAGTATATCCTCTCGCAGACTTTCCAATTCCTAGAAATCATCAGGCTCTGTCAAGCTAATTATCTTCCCAATGAAAGAGCCCTAGTAACCCACAGCAAGGAAATCTTGTTCACCATTACTGCTAAATCAATAAACCAGATGTTGCAAATCCAACCCAAGCCTGATGAAGCCCCTTTGTCTATTAAAATCCTCACAGAATTATATCTGAAACTTGACTTTCAAAAAAGGTTTCAGATCTTCCAAACCTTTTTACCTTTATTAGTTGAAACCCCAAAGAGCAACCCTCCCTATTCAGCCTCAATTTTCTCAGAAAGAACATGACAAATTGTCACTATGTTGTCTTGTATTTTAGGTTACTTTACAAATGAGTATGTAGATGCTTCAATCTTAGGTTTTCTGTCCATTTTCTGCCCAGGACAGCCTCCAGCCTTTACATTTAACTTTGCTCAATACTTATCAGATGCCATACATGAGCAATTAGTTAAATTACCTGAGGAAGGAGACTTTAAGTATTCATCTATTTTGTTTCATATGTTTCTGTACTTCTAATCTGAAAGGTTTCCAATAAGCCTTCAAAAACTGGACACTGAGGGTAACCCCCAATCAGTTGTCTTCTGGACTTCCTTAATCAGGAAAGGTTCCACAGAGTTTACCTACAACAACTTCATTGATGCATTTATTCATCCAATTGTCAATATGCTAAGTAGTGGCAGTCAACCAAGAGTTAGTGATGAAATAAACAAGGTTTTACAATTGTCTGAACACAATAGGACAGGGGACTGGTATTTATAGCAGAACCACACTGAAATTAGAGTATATGGATGTCAACTCACTCCATATAAGTTGCCCAAATACCTCCCAATGAGGTTATTTGCACTTGAATATATCAGGCAGGTCCTAAACTCTTATGAAGTGAATTTTTTGTCAACAAAGAAGAAAACACAGTTTAAAATAAAAAACCAGATTGGTCCTTTCATCTGCAATAACAGGACTGCTGGTCAACAAGCAAAAAAATATTTATAGGAATTCAAGTTCAGTCAAAGTTTTAAGTGGCAGTATGATCCTTTAAGAGTTATCAACAAGTTAAGAATCAAGTTTAAACTAACTCCTTTTGTCCATGATCCCAAACCAGAAATTGAGAAGTACTCCAACCAATCAGAGTGGTTGGAGAATACTTTGAAAGAGCAGGAGAAACCAATTGAGGCCAGTTCTATTCTGCAGACTCCAGCCCTACAAGATAGGAACTCCAAGAGGCCAAGAGAAGAAGGATCATATTCAACTCAAACCACTACTAAGATTAAATTTAAACTGATGTACAGGAAGAAGCCCAAGCTAAATCCTGTAAATGAACAAGTTGAGACAATTGAAATTATTGACACAGACACAGTGGTTAAAGACAATGCACCACCTGCAGTTTCAGAAGAAACTCATTAGCCATCAACCTCTAACACTCAAATCATTCAGAAGCAACACAGTGTAGAGGTATCTTCTTCAAGCAAACTAGCATAAAAGAACAGGATATCATGGAGAAGTACAAGGAAATCAAACTCAAGAATGAGGCATTGAAAGAAGTAACCTATGCACAATATTGGAAACAGACACCTAGTGACCAAAATAGGTTGCTTTCAGCATTTGATTACAAGACTAGGAAGATGCAGATGACCTTCATGCAGCCAACAGTGAAGAATCCAAGGTCATCAGCTGACTATAAGAAAACAACATATGAAGTTCAAGCCAAAAATCTACATCCAATAGACCAAATTGAATTCCATAAGCAAGCTGGAGAAATGATTTACTCCACAATGACCAACAAAGCTATGAGTGTCCAGGAATTACAAAATTCCCTAGAGAATATCAAAGGACAATTAAAACTAGAGAAGGCTTCCTCACAAGCCAAGGACAACAGAATAAAATCAATGGAACAATTGGTCATAGAGGTAGGATATGTTCCCCAGAACATCAAAGTAGCAGAAGAGCTCATCAAGAAAAAGAATGCAGACATTGCTGCATTGAAAAAACAACTGAAATTGCCTCCTACTGAAAATCCACAGGCTAAAGAAGTTCTGGAAAATGAAGGCCAAAAAGATGAAATGATGAATCTCATCATCTAGTCGACAGCTCAACTGAAAGAGATGGAGAATGAGATGGACAAATTGGAGCAGGAGAAAAAGGACAGCATGGAAGCAATCCCTGTCACTGCTATTCGTACAGTTACTACAATAGCTCCTTCTACTTCAACAGCTCTAGTGGCAACAACACTTCCATCTGCATCAGCCACTACATCAGCAACAGATTCAACAACAGCATCAACTCATCCTAGTGATGAAGCAGGTAAACTGATAAAAGCCATGCAGGATATGTCAATACAAACAAATGAAATAAATAGACTTGACTGACAAACAAATCATGCATAAGAATGAAACACAGAAGTCAAACAGATTGACTGACAGAGTACAAAAGTTAGAGAAAGAATTGACACTAAAAGAACCACTTGCCCAAGCAAAGGAACAACTGTGGGCCAATATCATTAACTCTGTTAATGATATTTGGCCATCCATCCAAGTCATCTTTGAGCAGAAGGATTTGATCAGGGAAGCAACTGAAGCTATTCAGAAAGTCAAAGAGGAACTTGGGAAAAAGCCAGAAGAAGCCATTGAGATCATTAAGTTTCTCAATTCTAAGAACAAACAGGAATTATAAGAAATTGGCATTAGTTACAGAACTGAAACAATCCTGGAAGTAAAAAAGGTAATTTCCAAGAGGAACTTAATGACACAACTTGAAGACAAGTGTCAAAACATGGAGCTTGCAATAACCAGATTCATGGTGAAATTTGATGTTTTGAGGCATAAAGGTCTGCCTAATCCTTTGGTTATCAATGACAGATTGATTAAACATGAAGACTATGACAAGAAAATGAGAGAAGTGGCAAAAGAACAGTCCAACAATTCCTCCATGAAAGGAATTCCTACAGGAAAAGTGCTCTATCATACTTTTGAGAATCTCTTTTACCTCCAGCATGAGGTAAATCATCTATTCATAAACAAGCCAACTTTTGCAAAATATACAGAGGCTGATGAAATTTTCAGAAGAATGGTAAAAATCAAATTACCAGATGAAGCAGCTTGAGAGAAACTGAATGATTTACTGTGAAAGTGAAAAGGTCATAGGTAAAAGAGTAGTGCAGGTTAAAACAGTAACAGAGTAGTCAAAGGTTAAAAGTACAACAGTAACAGATAACGATAATTAACAGAGTTTAAAGAACAGGCAGTTAAAGATGAAAGAGATTTAGATGACAAGGCAGAGTAAAGATGCAACCAGCGTGAAAGACACTCAACAGAAAGAAGACAGCCAGAGTGAAAGCAAACATTTAATGAGATAAAGCAGCAAAAGATCAAAGAAAGCAAACAACAAATCAATAAAAGAGTGACAGCTTGCATTAGTTACTTAGCTGTCTCTATCTTCTTGCATGAAGATATTTTGTATTCCTTGAATAATCCTTAAGTCAGTTGTACGATATTTTGTAATAATTTTTGTATAAATACTTCATAAATCGAAGTATTGAGGTGGATTTCTGAACATTTCTATAGTTGTGTTGATCTGAAACCTGAGGGTTTATTGTACCATTTTCAAGTCAGAAGACTGGACTGAGTAATAAAGGCATTGCATTATAGGATTCATGTGTTGGGCCACTTCAGTGAAGTATCTTTCTATTGTTAAATTGTTATTTTCTTAAGCATTTCACATACTTGCATGTTTTCCAATTTAAATGTTATAACAGGAATATTATTGCAGAAATTGTTTAAGTACACTGTGTTCTGAACTGTTATTCATTTTGATGTTTTCTTCTGATATCCAGATTAGGGAATTCTTCATTGCTCGTTAGTTTCGATTGACCTCTTTCATTTCTTTCATTATCCGGTTTGAAGAATCCTTAACTGCTCCTTGATCCCGATTGAAAACACTTCACCATCCAGCCTAAAAGATTTGAAATTACTCATCTACCTTCCCCTGTGAACACTTCCTTTAGACCTTGATTCAGTCTTGTTTTCTTGACAATTTGACTCCATAGCCCAATGGTAAATAGGCAGTCATCTATCCATCTGAATCAATGATTCCACCACCAAACCAAACCAAAATCAAAACCAATCAATCTTACATAACTAGCCTAAAATCAGCTAAAAACAACAAAGTTAAATCATAAAGAGAGAGCCCTCTTTGACCATTATGAAGGCTAGATCCTGATCTCAAAAGTAGGTTTGTGGTTACCTCTAATATTTCTTGAAACAAAAAGCCTAACAACCCTAGGAAATTATTGGAGTGATAACAGTGATAATTTGCAAATCTTGTTTTTGCAAGTTTAAGCAATTGCAACTTGGAGTAAGTGCCATAGAAGTAGTTTACCTTTGTATGCCCTGTGATAAATTTAATGAGTTGCTTCCCTCTCTTGTAAAGCTCATTAATCCACCCAAATTCTTTATGCCTCACAATATCATGCATCAAAAGGTTCAATGTGTGCACCAAGCACCTAGACCAAAATATGTGTGGTTAAGTACGCTCAATAATTCTTCCTGCTCCCTTACAATTTGCTGCATTATCTATGATCACTTGAACCACTTTACTTGGATTAACATCTCTGATTGATTGCAATAGGAGATCTGCAATGTTTTAGGAAGTTGCACTGACAGAGGAGGAATCATGACATGTAATAAACATTGCACCACTAGCAGAAACACCAAGAACATTTATCAAATGTTGGTTTCTGATATTTGTCCACCCATCTGATACAATGGATACCCCACTATCCACCCACTCATTTGTAAAACGTGTCAAAGCTACTTGAACCTTTCCTTTTTCTCTTTCTATTAACATTGTTCTAGCTTTCTCATAGTTGGGGGACTTGTATCCTTTTGGGGCTTCATTGATGGCCTTTACCATTTCATGCCAATAGGGAGAGCGAAGCACATTGAATGGTACATCACAAGCACAAAGAAATCGGACTATCTTTCCATCCACATCATCCCTCCCAACAACATTAAGGAAATCCCCTATTGTTTTTTTACCTCCAGAGTTTGCAGAAGTACCATGAAGAGATGAGCTACCAAATCTAGAGGTTGCACTTGATTCAGATTGAGTTTTTGTTTCTTGTTTTTTTGTTGTGCAGCCTCCTCTATTTGGATGTATTTTCTTCTTTGTTCAGCTGGAACGTTTGGGCAAATTGCTATCCCCACAACACCCTTTTTTTCATCACTATCCATTGCCCTACAAAGATGCCTCCTCACACGGGTATATGAACCATTATATGGTTTTCCTCCATGACAACCATGAGGTCACAATTTTTTTTAGCTTCCACCACCTTTTCCCCCTTCAAGTTTGGTCACATAGTTCGACAAGGGTGTCAATGCAGCTTTCCCCTCTGGTGTTTCAATGTTTTCATCAAAATCACCCCCTTTCTCTTCAAACCCTTCCTCCTCATCATACATTGGGTCACTCATATGGGGACCACTATGTTGTTCTTCTTCATGTTCTTCTCTTCTATTTCTACTCCCCCTTACCATCATCAAAACCAAGAGTGGAATGATACATAGAAGCCAAAAAAAAATCATCTTTGAATACGAATATAGATGGTGGACAACCTGCAAATAAACGAACAAGAAGAAAGAATGGGAAAGTGTAGGAGAGGGAGGAGAGAAAATACAAAAAACGACGACAAAAAAATGAGAAAGTTTGGGGTTTGCACTTACCTCTTTAGCTCTTGTAGATGGAAGCCCTTCTTTACTCCTCCAAGCTCCTCTTCCTTCACTCCTCCAAGCTCTCCTCAACTCTCTCTTCTCCTCTCTTTCTCTTCTCTCCTCGAAGCTCTCTTTTCCAAGCTCTCCAAAAACACAAGTAAGCAAATGAGAGGTGAAATAGAGCTTATATCTTTTTCATCCTATCCCTAACTCAACACTAACCCACCCTCTAACCCAACTAAAGTCAAAAATAAAAAAATAAAATAAAAAAAATTCGCCTTTTTGGTTGCGCTAATCGGATCCATACGACGCTGTACGGAAGCAGTCGCGATTCGTACGTATCTGCCTCTGAAATGCGCCACTCCCGTACGACGATCCACTATATGAAACGCGGATCCGACCGTACGAAACGCGGATCTGGCCGTATGGATCTGAATTTCAAGGAAACACAAATTTTTTTGCGAAATTTCGAAACTCATTTCGTACGACGGATCCCGTACAGTACGCATTTCGGAGGTTGGAGCCGGGGGGGCGGGGGGGGCATTTCCTGCAACACTGGGTACCACTTCATCAGAGATTGTGTGCAACATGGAGCACTTTGACTACAACATGTTCCCACAGACCAGCTGGTGGTTGATATACTCATGAAGGCTCTAGGGAGAGCTAAGTTAGTCTACTTCAGAGAACATATGGGTATAGTGGAGAACACCTTCCTCGCTAAGAGGGAGTGCTAGTTTTTGATGGATATGGTAGCATCAGACATGTGTTTTAGTTTTAGATGATGCTAAGAGGCTAAGGAACACAAGATCTCCAAAACCTAGAAAACGTTTTGTGAGACAAGCTTGGGAAACACCTTAATTAAATTAATTTGCCATAATTAAAATATTTCCTAAGCCTAACTTAGGAAAAAGTGGTAAATTAAAATTAATTAATTAAAGATGTTTGAGATTGCTCTAGAGACTTCTATTAATGAAGTATAATTCATCTTAGTCATCGTTGGAGATTTAATCATGGTCGTTGAGACTCCAACGAGAGATTATAAGAGTAGGTCGAAGGGCTTGGGGATAGCATCAGTGTGATTAGTTGTGAGCAAGGAAATTCGATTCACTCAATTTGCAGTATTTAATGAGGGCGCAATTCGAGCTATAGGGAAGAGCATCAGAGAGAGGGAGCAACAGAGATTTGGGAGTTGAGATCCGAAGGAGATTTTCCTTAGTTTCTAGTGTCCAGGAGGCCGGAAAAGAGGAGGCCGAATTATCTACATAAGAGGCCAATTTGTGCAGTGCGAGTTAGCCAGAAACCCCAGTCGAGTAGCCAGAAGAGGTTCGATTCAGTTGTTGGAGGCCGAAAGAGTGTCCGAAATGTGAAAATTCGTGTTACACGGAACCCTACTGCAGCAACTGATGGAAAATATTCTATTTGTTATTTTACTTAACAAATTATTTACTGTGTTCTACAAGCAAATATCGAAATCCATTCACTACAACCTACACAATTAAATTGCAGAAGAAATACAAGTGTAGAAACAAATATGAACACACATAGATCGCACAACCATCAGACACAATTGTTTTTGGACTAATGTCACTGGAAAAACCCAATGCGGGAAAACCGGTGCAATAGATTTGAGGGTTTATGTTATTATGCAGTAAATTCTAAGTACAAATCTATGATTGACGAGATTGTCAAATCATACAACAAAACTGACAGAAGCGTAATTGTGAGACAAACCTCACTCCTCCACGAGAAACTGGCACTGATCTACACCAAGGTTGGACTGCCCTGCACTGCCTCTGCGCAGTGACTGCATCACAACTCAACTGCCCTTCTGCATCTGCGCTGGTCTCACTGTTGGCTAGAAATTGAGCCTCCGGAAAATCTCTCCGGGGTCTAACACTGGCTCTGCGCTTTCTCCTCTGCAGGAAAACGATTCTCCCTCTGGTTCTGCGCAGTGACTGCATAGGTATTGCGTCACTGGCTCTGTGCTAAAGTCGTGTCTCTCTCTGTCTCTGTTGCTATGTTCTCTCCGGCTCAGGAAACCTTTCCAATCGGAAATACTGCCCCTCACTGCAATAAAGGATCACTTAGATCTAATTTTGGTCTGAGCACTTGCTCCATTAGAAAAATTCGATCTCTAGATCCTCTATGTCTCCACGAATGTATCTTCCAAATCAACACTCCCTCTTAGCGAGGAATGTGCTCTAACAATGTGCCCTGATGTAGACTGCTCTTACCCTGAAGCATCTCCCTCTGCGCTGCTGATGTCTAACAGTCTGTCCATCAACGCTGTGCAAATGCTGCTGATACTGCAAGCATCAACCACTACATCTATACTGCAATTGCCTTTGAATTCTGCATCCGTGTTGCTGCTGACTCTGCCACTGCCAACTGCTACTGAACTGCAACACAGTTGCTTTTTGTAACTGAAAAACATCCAAAAATTGGACAAGTATACTGCATCTCGGTGATGGAGATCTGACTGCTGCTAGCCTCTGTGCTGCCTCTCTGAAGCTGCTGCGCTGTTGCTGCTCTGCACTGCGTCCCTTTGCGCTT
Source organism: Pinus albicaulis (assembly GCA_034641835.2). Classification (NCBI taxonomy): domain Eukaryota; kingdom Viridiplantae; phylum Streptophyta; class Pinopsida; order Pinales; family Pinaceae; genus Pinus; species Pinus albicaulis. Next base: position 31,681,186 of record CM076582.1, read on the forward strand.
CTGCAACATTGTTCTGCGCTGCTCAGACTCTAGCGTTGCTAACCACTACGTTGTCATTTCAACACTCCTCTGCATCAATTGGCACTAGTCCATCCTGCTATTGCTGTTTTGGGCTCCTGTAGCAAGGTGATGATTCGAGCGGTGGACTCCTCAAGGATCTTGCCCAACTTGTAGATATTTGGGTCTACAAATCCAAATTGTGAAATTTTTGATTTACTCAACCGAAATCCTACAGCAGTAATCTGATTTAATTCTCCTACTTGTTTTATTAACTTAACAAGTTATTTTTCTAAATAATATATGAAAAACATCAAAGTAAATACACTGCTGCCTACACAAATATACAAGAGCAAGTACCGAAGAATTAAGCACATTCGACAAAGGACACACAAGATTTTTCGGACAAATGTCCTCGGGAAAACCCAATGCGGGAAAACCAGTGCAACAACTCTTGAGGGTTTTATTATTATGCAGTTTTCAAAATATAAACTAGGGTGCCAGTAGTGGCTCACCCAATAGAGAAAATTCCGGCAGAAGTACCTCTATTTATGGAGACAGATATTATGGTTGTTTTAGCTCATAATGAAGAACCCCATAGGTGCCTATGCAGTCCCCAGCAAGCTCTGCACTTAGACTGCGTCACCCTTCAGCGTGGCTACGTCACCCTTTCTGATCTGCTGAATACGAGCCCGATCTGGCCCTCTGAAACCCCAGCACTGCCCCTTTCGGATATGTGTTAGCTCCTCTAGGCTTGCGTCACCCCTCTGGGCCTGCGTGAGCCTTTGCGTTGGCTCTGCGTGACCCTGGTTGGGCCTACGTCACCCCTCCTGGGCCTGTGCTGCTCCTCTAGTGCGAATTTTCCTCTATGCTATTGTTTTCTCAGCCTTGGATCAAAAATCTCACTATCGAACTGCCCCTCGCTGCCCTGTAAGCTCACTCGAAAATTCTCAGCAAACCGCGCCCCAGAATTTCAACTTAGCTCAAGTGCTGCCACTCTATGTGTGTTCTCCAATTGACCCCAAGCCTTCCTTTAATACTTTTCTAGTTGACGAATCAACGACCGTGATCTAATTTCTAATCGTCGACTCAGATTAGAAAAGACTTTATCCTCGTCACTTAGAACATTCTCCCCACATGTTAAATTAATTCACTTTCATTATTTAATTTCCCAAAGTTAGACTTAGGGTCTCCATTAAAATAATTAATTATTTGAACAATTTAAGTGTTGGAGATCTCATACCGTGATCTAATTGATTATTTGAATTTCTCCAAATGATTTTTGGGCCTTGGAGATCTCATGTGTTCTAACCCCTCCACAAAGTTTCAGAGCTAGAGCACATTTGATGCTACCCAAAAATCAACATCTGGAGCTAGAGCACAAAGTACCTGAGAACATGTTTGGCTACTACCCAATGAGACCTCCTTGGTTCTACCATGAACTGACTGAGGGTATTCACAGCATAACAAATGTTTGGTCTAGTATTGCCAGGTACATCAATGATCCTATGAGCTGCCTATACAAGGTAGGATCGGCCTCATCATCCTCGGACGTATCGATTTTCTTCTAGTTTGTGATCATTGGTGTAGCCATGGGTCTACGGTCCTCCATTTGAAAGCTCTTCAGGATCTTTGTAGTATATCTTCCTTGCCTAAGGAAGATTTCTCCATTCTGCTGCCAAACTTCCAAACACGGAAAATAGTGCATTCGCCCTAAATCCTTCATGTCGAATTCTGTTGCTAGATTTTCCTTGCAGTCTTTGATGAGCCTAGATGATCCAGTCAGAAACATAACATCTACATATAGCACCAATATTAGAGGCTCATCCCCTACTCTCAGATAGTACAGATTGGGATCTGTGTCACTCTTGACAAATCCCATCTTCTACCGGTAGCTGTCAATTTGACCATACCAAGCTCTAGGGGCTTGCTTCAGTCCGTACAAGGCTTTCTTAAGCCTGCACACATGAGTTTTCTACTCATGCGTCTTAAAGCCCTTTGGTTGTTCTATGTATACTTCCTCTTCTATCACCCCATTCAGGAACGCAATTTTGACATCCATCTGGTGAATCTCCCATCCTGTCTGCTTTGTAAGGGATATGATGGATCTGATTGAAGTATACCGAGCTACTGGGGCAAAGGTTTCTTCATAGTCTATCCATTCCTTCTAAGCATACCCCTTAGCTACAAACCTGGCTTTAAATTTCTCTATACTGCCATCTGCAGCGTATTTAATCTTGTAGATCCATCTCTAACCTACAACCGATCTGTCCTGAGGTCTAGGAACTATTTCCCAGACATCATTTGTCATGATGGAGCTGTACTCCTCCACCATCGCATCTACCCACACCTGATGTTGAGCTGCCTCCTGAAAACTAGAGGGTTCTCCAACTTGTGCTACCAATGCCTGGTACCTGTCTAGTTGTCTGCATTGCCTCTTCTCATTTCTAGGAGCTCCAATAAACTCCTCTGCATCCCTCAGAGTTTGTTGTAGTTCTCTGCTCGTACTTCCACTGGTGGTGGGTGGATTTACCTGCTTTCCTTCTTGCACTTCCTCGGGAAAGATATCCTTTGGATCCTTGTGCCTTGGAGAGGCACTAGAGCCATCTTCCGCAGGTGGTTGTGGTTGGACCAACAGATCCTCCTCAGATTGCGTAGCTAAAGACATTTCTTGGGATTTCCTGAAGGCTCTTTCCTCCATGAACTTCACGTCCCGCCTCACTACTATCTTCCTACTCTCGGGAATATAGATGTGGTAAGCCTTTGCATTCTCGTTATATCCCACCATATATCCTTTCTTTGCAGTCTGATCCAACTTCCTCCACTTCTCATTGGGTACATGGCAATACGCTATACTGCCAAATATCCTAAAGTGGTTCACTTCAGGCCTGCTGCCAGTGAAAATGCTTTTGGAAGTAACCTTACCCATTGCGTTATGGGGAACCCTATTCTGCACATACACGGCTGTATTACAAGCCTCAACCCACAGGAATTTGGGCATGTCTTGATCATACAACATTGCCCTTGCAACTTCGACAATAGTCCTGTTTTTCCTCTTTGCGACTCCATTCTGCTCTGGATTATACGGAGCGGTCCATTCTCTCTTGATGCCTTCACTTGCGCAAAACCTTGTGAAGTCCTTGTCAATGTACTCTCCACCATTGTCTGATCGCAATGTCTTGATCCTCTTTCTTGTGTGATTCTCCACAAGAGCTTTAAACTCCTTGAATCGATCAAAGACCTTGTCTTTGGTCTTCAGAAAGTAGATCCATGTCTTTCTGGAATGTCTTCAGAAAGTAGATCCATGTCTTTCTGGAATGGTCATTTATGAAGGTGACAAAATATTTTGCACCACTAAGAGCATTCGTGGACATTGGTCCACAGATGGATGAGTATATCAATCCCAACACACTCTTGGCCCTATTGCTGCTTCTATGATATGCTGCCTTGGCATGCTTTCCTAATACGCACCCTCTACAGACATCATCTCGCTTGGTGCTAAGTTTTGGAGCTCCCGTGACAGTCTTCTTGAGAACTTTCAAGGCTCCATGATGTAGATGCCCCATTCTTCTATGCCATAACTCATTCAAATCTTTCTCATCAGTACTGCCTATCAGAGCCATTGGGGACTCGAGCTGTAACTTGTACAGTTTGTGGCTCCTGACTCCAATTTGTGCCTTCTTTTTCCAACTTGGGTGTTTGACGTAAACTTTGTTGCCAATAAAATAAACGTTGTAAACTTTGTTCTGAAGCTGAGACACAGAGAGTAAATTCATCCCCAACCCTGGTACATGCATCACATTGGTGGCTCGAAGCTTGTTGCCAGCCTCTGTTTGAAATATTATGGTTCCTCGTCCAACAGGGGTACATTTTGCCTTATTTCCCATAGTGATTTGAAAATTCATCTGCTCCTCCTGGTAGCTTGAGAAACATTCTCGAACTCCCGTCATATGAGCAGATGCTCCACTGTCAATGTACCGGATCTCTAGAGAGGCCAATACTTGACCCACAAGCAAAGTCCTCTTCTAGTCTGGATGCCAGAACTAAGATGTCATGATCCCTCTATTCCTCCATGCGTTCCGGAGAATTGCGTGAACCCTTCCGAGTTGCTGCTGCATCAATGTCGGATCTTTGTTCCATTGTAGAATCTCTTCTTCCGTTACCTCGTCTTTCGCTCTGATACCATGTGAAAATTTCAAATCTGAAAAACTACTGCAGTGATAGATTTATTTCGCCTACTTATTATTATGATAAGTTATTTACGAATTTATTTCAGTAAATTCTGAAATAAATACAACTGCAGTAATAACTTAACCAGAAGGCGAGAATAGAACACATATAACGCAATAGAAATAATCACATGTACACAGTTATTTTTGGACAATTGTCCCCAGAAAAACCCAGTGCGGGAAAACTGGTGCATCAGATGAGAGTTTGTATTAATCTTCAGCAATGAAAATCTTTTACAAGAAATAGACGAGCAGATCTCTTACGAATACACCTGAGATAAATTTTCCGAATCCTCTCGGAGAATTTCTGACAACCGGAAGACACCCTAGCTCCCTCTGTGTCACTCTGCGTGGGCACTCAGTGTTGCTGCTCAAACGTTGTTCTCTCTGGCCCTCTGCGTCCTCCTCTTGCCTTTCTCTGTCACTACTGAATTCCCCTTCCTTCTTCTACCTTTGCAACTCTGCCTTGCAACTCTCCCATTGAAATCGAATTCTATTCCTTCAGAATCGATTTCCTTTGGGTACTGAGTGTGTGCCCGACTTGCTTTCCAAATGACCCTCAAGCCTTCTCTTATAATCTTCTCGTTGATGAATCAACGACCTAGATTAGATCTCTAATCAATGGCTAATATTAAAAGATGACTTGATCTTCGTTCTCTAGAAGATTCTCACTCTGTTTAATTAATACCCTTTAATTATTTAATTTCCCTAAGTTTAGACTTAGGGTCATTAAAATAATTAATTATTTTAATAAAACATGAACCGAGTGGAAATCACAAACGATTGCTGAGTTCTTTGGAACATTGATGTCCAAGCCTCCTTACACAATTTGAGACGTGGAACACTTTCCAATGCTACAAAAATCAACATTTTTCAGTACTTGATCTGTATAATTGTCTAGGCTGCAGTGTATTTGCATTAGTATTTTACTGAGGTATTTAGAAAATAACTTGTAAATTTAATAACACAAGTAGGTAATGCAAATCAGATTTCTACAGTAGGATTTCTGTGGCTTAGATTCAGAAATTTTCACATGGTATCAGAGTTGTTGCAGATCAAGTAGAGTTGAAACCATCAACAAAAGGACGAAGAAAAAATTGCTGCAGAAAGGAAGCTGTCCCGAGTGACAGCGCTGAACTAGAAAGAGGCAAGGAAGGGTGACACAGTGACTAGAGGGGCTCACACAGAGCTTGCGTCAACTAGCTAGGGTGACGCTGTAGCTGTAGGAGGCAACATAGTGCTTGTTGGGCCAGCGCAAAGGTTTTGAGCCTCAATTTTTCTGGTTGCTGTGGCTGGTGGTGCAGTTCGATTTTATTCTGGAGTTATTGGTGGGGCATTGTTTATGTTGGTGCAAAACAGTGTCTAGTGGGGCAGTGGCAAAGTAGAGGGAAGTAGTTCCTTAGAAGACTTCTTGCCAAGAGGTCTAGATCCAGTGTTGATCAGCAGCAAAGACAAATTGGAGAGGAGTGTTTCGACATCAGGTTGTAGAAGGATTTCCGTGAAGGAAATCAAGATTAAGAGGTAGCTTGATCCTTAGAGGGTTTCTAGCGGCAAAGAAACCTAAATCCGAGTTTTACTGGGGCAGCAGGAAAAGAGGGAGAAGAGAACTAGTTCGTCATTTTCTTGTTGAGCAGAGATGGCTGCACATGGACTGAGGGATTGGGATAGGTTGGATGGAGCATCCAACATTGTCATCTGGAAGGCCAGGATCCTGACAGTTTTGGATGAACATCGCATCAAGGATCATGTCTTGAATGCAGTTGCTGTCCTTGTTGATGTTGATCCTCTCAAGAAGTACGAAGAGGCTCAAGCGAAGGCAAAACGCTTGATCATGGACAGAGTCACGGATCATGCGGTCCCACAGATTGCTGAAAAGAACACAACAAGGGAAATGTGGACTTCCTTGACCACTTTGTACCAGGGAACTTCCGTTCAGCGGAAGATGTAACTTGAGAATTAAGTCAGATTATTACAGATGCAGAAGGGAGAAGAGATTGACCCCTTCCTTATCAGATTGAAAGCGATCTGAGATCAACTTGCTTCCGTAGGGGCTACACCTAATGAGGGTCTTATGGTCAGGACTGCCCTGAATGCAGTCTCTGAAGAGTGGGAGAACTTTGTCCAGGGCATTTTGGGTAGAGCAACTCTTCCAAATTGGGAAGAGATGTGGGTAGCTCTTCGACAAGAAGAGATCCAAAGGATGACCAAGGCCGAAAGCAACAGCACGGGGATCAAAATCAAGGAGGAGGAAGAGGAAGATGCAGCTCTCGCATCTAAGGGACATCATGGGCAACAAAGAAGGAAGAAGAAGGACCTCTCGAAGGTCGGATGTTTCAGGTGTGGGGAATTAGGACATTTCGCCACACTGTGTCCTTTGAAGAAGAAGGGCAAAGAAGAATCTGACTCAAAGGTTGCTGCAGCGAAGGATGATGATGGGGATGATGGCGATGTTGTCATGAGTGCTCATGTGCCTCGAGAGAAGAGGTGGGGCGACATAGATCTGTAGCTCTTTTGAGCTTCAGTGAAAAGGGCATGATCCTTGAGGTGCCCAAACTCTTGGATCACATACGACTACAGGAGCCCTTAATGACAGTAGCAGAGTGACGGCGTCATTTGGTGCAAGGGATGATGGAGCGACAGTGGCAGAGCTAGAGTGTCGAAGTCTGAAGCAACGCAGAGCATAGGCAACAGTAGCGTAGCAACAGCAACGCAGTGTAGGGAGGTGCAGCGCAGTGCAGAGAAGCAACAACGCAGAGGCCTAAGAGGGTCAGTGCAGATTAGCAGCAGAGGTAGTTCCAGCATCGAGGTGTATCCAGACTGACCAGTATGCCAGTTTTTGTGTTGTCTTTCAGTTGATTAACTCTCAACAACTGAGTTGCAGTGCAACAGTTAGCAGTGGCAGTGCTATGGGCAACATGATGCAACATCTGAGAGGGAGCTGTAGTACAGATGAGGTAGTGATAAGTGGCAGTGTCATGGGCAGCAGTACCGAGGGCAACATTGTAGTGGATGAGGGGCAATAGTCGAGCATCAGCAGCGCAGAGGACCGATGCCGTGGATCAGGGTGATGCTTCTGGTGAAGAAGTATGGTTAGAGCACATTCCTCGCTAAGAGGGAGTGTTGATTTTTGGGTAGCATCGGATGTGCTCTAGCTCCGAAAGTTTGTGGAGGGGCTAGAACACATGAGATCTCCAAGACCTAGAATTCGTTTGGAGAAATTCCACCTGGAGCTTAAGTTATTCAAATAATTAATTATTTTAAATGGAGCCTAAGTTAAAACTTAGGGAATTTAAATAATTAAAGTTAATTAATTTAGACATGTGGGTGAGAATGTTCTAAGTAACGAAGATCAAGTCTTTTCTAATCTTAGCCGTCGATAAGAGATTGGATCACGACTGTTGATTCATCAACAAGAAAAGTATAAAGGAAGGCTTGAGGGTCAGTTGGAGAACACACACAGAGATTGAATTTAGAGATCGAATTCTTCTAACGGAGCAGTGCTCGGACGAAGATCAGATTTGAGTAATTCAGTGCAGTGAGGGGCAGTTCGGCAACGGGACTTTAGTCCAAGGTCGAGAATACAATTGCAGAGAGGCAGATCAACAACAGGAGAGACAACACAACCCTTGAGAGGGTGACGCAGAGATAGTAGGGCTCACGTAGAGCTAGAAGGGTGACGTAGAGCCAGAGGGGGTGACTCAGTCACTTGAGCAACTGCGCTGGGGTTTCTGTGAGGCATGTCGGGCAGCCATTCAACAGATCGATTTCTCAACCGGGAGGGCTCATGAGGAGGGTGACATAACCACTAGAGGAGGTGACACAGTCTCATCGCAGAGCTTGCTGCAGCCATGGCTGCACAGCACTGGGGACAACGCAATTACCTGTGGGGTTTCTTCATTCCGCCAATGGATCAGCCGAAATATCTGTCTCCAGATAGAGGTACTTCTGTCGAGGATTTTCTCTGTTGGGTGAGCCGGATTTGGCACCCTAGATTGTATTATGAAATCTGCATAATAATATAAACCCTCAGAACTACTCCATCGGTTTTCCCGCATTGGGTTTTTCTGGGGACATTTCTCTGAAAATAAGTGTCCTTTTTTTGAATGCTTCATTTATTTTTCAGTACTTGATCTGTATAATTGTGTAGGCTGCAGTGTATTTGAATTAGTATTTTACTGAAGTATTCAGAAAATAACTTGTAAATTTAATAACACAGGAAGGTAATGCAAATCAGATTTCTGCAGTAGGATTTATGTGGCTTAGATTAGGAAATTTTCACACTGATCTGCACCAAGGCTGGGCTACCTTGGTCCTTGCGATGCCTCTACGTAGTGGCTGTGTCACTCACGTTGGCTCTGTGTCACTAGTACGGTTGCCCTTCTGCCTCTGTGCTGGTCTCATTGCTCGCTGGAAACTGAAGCCTTTTGGCCTCTGGAAAATCTCTTCGGGATCTGACACTGGCTCTGTGCTATATCCTCAGCGAGAAAACATTTTTCCCTCTAGCTCTATGCAGTGTTTGTAAGCACTGCGTCACTGGCACTGCGGTGCTGTTGCGGCTCTCTTTGTCTCTGCTGTTGTGTATTCTCCGGCTTAGGAAATCTTCCAACTGGATCTAGTGCCCCTCACTGCAATCAAGAATCACTTAGATCTGATTTTCTTCCGAGCACTACTCCGTCAGAAAAATTCGATCTCTAGATCCTCTGTGTCTCCAAAATGTAATTTCCAAATGACCCTTCAAGTCATTCTTATAATCTTCTCATTGAGACTTCAACGACCCAGATTAGATCTCTAATCAACGACTAAGATTAACTTTTGAATTGATCCATGTATTCTAGATCATTTTCACTCATATTCTCGTAATACACTTTAATTATTTTATTTTCCTAAGTTTAGCCTTAGGGTCCCTTTAAAAACAATTAATTATTTCTATAGAATACAATCCGAGTGGAATTTCACCAAACATTTCTGGGTTATTTGGAATAGATGTGTCTAAGCCTCTCCCCAAAATTTGAGACTTAGAGTACATCTGATGCTACCCAAAAGTGCAATCTCCCAACACTGCTTCAAAGCGTAGTGGCAACTTGAAAATAAGGGCATAAAGGTGATTTTTAGGTGTTTTTGGCCATTTCTCCCTGCCAGATTGTCCAACTTTTGAGTGCCAGTAGTCAAAATTGAATGTAGTGGGCCTTCTGAATCCAATGGTGATGGCCATTTTGCATTTGGATGCTCCTAACTGTGTTGGAAACTAGTCAAAATTTGTCAAAATGCCCAAAATTTCAAAAAGTTGCCCAAAAACTTTCAAAATTGGTGGATAGAGTGTTGATGATGTGCCTCAAACAATCAAGGAGGCGTCAGCAAGGATCTCAAGTTTATCTTCCTCCTTTTGCTTGATTAGGGTTTGCTTGTGTTTTTCTTCCAACTGCTTGAGTTTGATGTTACAAATTTTGTTTCTTGCGATGTACTTGTTGTACATGTTTTTGAGCATCTTATTATCTTTGTTTGCCTTGTGGAGGAGCTTCTTAAGGTGGAGCTTTACCCTTTCTATCCATATCTCTCTATCATCTTCAACATCCTTGGCAATCCTCTCCTCAAAAGTGAGGTCTTCAGCCTCAAGTTTCTGTTGTTGTAGAGCTCTCTTAAGACCTCTTGTTTTTGGTCTTGTCTTGCTGGTTTGAATGCCATCATGGTCAGAATCATCAAGTGACATCATAGCCTTACCTTTGGTATCTTGTCTTTTTGCTTTGAGCAGCTCTAGCTCCATGAGTACTTGTTGATCTTTCAACTGCTTGTTCTCTTGTTCAAGGAATGATATGACAAGTTGAGCTCTAGCCACATTATCCTGCAATTCTTTAATCATGGCATCCTTCTCTTTGACGATCAACTTTGAGGTCTCCTGATCATTTTGATCATCCAAATCCATCAACTCAAAGTCTTTTTCTTCCTCTTCATAGACAACTGTCTCTTTCTGCTACTCATCTTGGTGTACCTGCTTTGATGATGAAGAAGGCAAGGCTCCTTCCATAATCTGTGGAGCAAACACTTCTAGGTCCCCTCTGATAGGTTTTGACTTGTTTGTCCTTTTTGGTCTTTTTCACTGCAACCATGCTAGATGATCTTGTTTCTTTTTGAGGCATTGATACTGGTGGTGGAATTGGTCTAGTAGGTTGAGATGGTGGAGTAATGAGGACATCATTTTCAATGAAGATCTCCCAATCAATATTCAACTGATTGAGATGATGAAGGACAATTATCTTGATAAGAGTGTGATGAAAAAGGCTGTTCATCTGATGTTCTGGCTCTTTGCTCTATACTTTGTAAGCCATCTTTTCAATGCTCCTGTACAAATAGTGAGGGATGTTGAGCAATTTTACCCTTGTGAAGTGCATAAGCAACCTGATGTGATATGAGTACAGTCGGGAGAATCTTCCCTCACAATTGAAGTATTTCATGATGATCTTCATCATGGGAGCAAATCTGTCAAGTAGGTGGCTGAAAGGAAAAACCTTCCTGTTCTCATTTTTGTATCTTGGCTTGAGGAATGATTCATAGTGTTGGGCATCTATGTTTATGGCCTTGAACCATTTTTCACCCACATTGGGTATCCTTGTGGCTGCAACAATAATATCTATGGAGATGGTAAAGGTCACCCCTGCAATGATCACTTGATTGTCTTGAAGATTGGAGATGAAAACTCTGGTCAAAGCAGGGTGATGTTGAACTCTCTCGACTAGCTCATAGAAATCAAAGCAACCCACATGTTTGAAGCAAGTGGCTGTCATGGGTGAAGCCATTAACTCTCTAGTGTCAGATGGTTCAAGCCTCAAAATCCTCCCTCCTTTGTGTGGTCTTCTTTCCTCTCTGTCCTCCTCTATGAAATCTCTTTCCTCCTCCATGTGTTTGTTTTGTTTTGGAAACCCTAGGGAAGGGGAAGGAAAAGGGGGTAGGAAGTAGGTGTAGGGAGTGGGATTGAGTGTAGGAAAAATTAGGGAAATAGGGAAGGGAGTTGGGGAGCTTAGGGAAATGGTAGGGGGAAGAAAAACTTGGGGAAATCGGGTAGGGAAATTTATTACAGGGATAGTGACGCTGCCTAGGAAATTTGTGGCCTAGGGTTAGGGTTTTGGGAAATGGGGCTTGGGAATGAGGGATAATGCTATGTAGGGACGGGGGAAATTTTTTCTGAGATGTGGGAAGGATAAATTGTGTCTAGGGAAAACAATTTGGCATATGGGTGTAAAATTAGGGTTTCTTAGCTTTAAAACATGAAATTATGCATGAGGAGGGTTATCATCACAAATTGACTATCATGCAAGGATAGGAGGACATGAAATGATGTAACTTACTTGCTAGGAGCTATAGATAACCTCATTTGCTGGTTTGACTGCTTGGAAGAAGGTTTGATAGGTTGTAGGAGCTTGCAGAAGAAAGTTGACAGGAGAGCATCGCTCTACACAGGAGCGCAACGCTGAATGCAGGAGCACAACTCTTCACAAGAGCACAACGCCAAGATGCCAGGAGCGCAACGCCAAGCTTTGGAGCACAACGCCTCCAAAAAAATTGTCTTCTTCGCTTGAAAATTCGATTTTTTGGCTGGGAGAAGTGAGAGCTCGATGGATGAGAGTGCAAATGAGCCTCCCCTTGGTCTTTGATGGCCTTTATACCTTGATGAAATTTTCAAATTTGGTCTTGGGACCCACTTTCCTTTTTCACATTTCAACTTAAACATTACAATTTTTACCTTTCATTTGATCTTTTGAATTTGATCAGTTGGTGGATTTTTTTAACACTTGGACTTTTGGAACTTCGACTTTCTTTGGCAATTGGAACCTTGAGTTTGCAAGCTAGCTTGGAACCATGAGTACTTATTACATATAGAAAACATGAAATTACATATTGAAATTGAAATAAAATTTACAAATTAAGCTTTTAGATAATAAAAATGTGTTTATTGTCACTCTCTTACTTGCTGGTCTTTTATTTATGTAGATGGTAGTTTAATGGACCTTGAAAACTCTAAGACCTAATGGAAACCCTGACTAACTGAACTTCATGGTGAAATGACTAAAAAGGTGATAAAAACTCATGAATGATGGACACTCAACATAGTGATGAAATGACTAAAAAGGTGATAAAAAACTCATGAATGATGGAGTCTGGACACTCAACATAGTGATGAAATGAACCAGCAAGAAATGAAATTTTTTGAAAGGAGTGAAACTTGATCTAAATCTGCACCAAGTGACCAAATTTTTGCATGACCTAATGGAATGACAAAAATTTCAGAATGGGAACCTTGACATGAAAGAGTTAATTTGATCACTGGTGGAAGGATGCAAATATTGACACTAACACAACAGATGAGGGTTTGTATTATTCTTCAGCAAGGAAAATCATTTACAAGAATTTGACGAGCATACTTCTAGAATACACCTGAGATAAATTCTCGAATCCTTCGAAAGATTTTCTGACACCCGAGAGACACCCTAGCTCCCTCTGCGTCACTCTGTGTGGTCTTCTTCGCAATCCTTGCGTCGGACTGCGTCACTCTGCATGGGGACTCAATGCTGTTGCTCAACACTGTCTCCTTTGCATCTTCCTCCCGCCTTTCTTTGCCTCTGTTGACTTCCCCTTCCTTCCTCTGCCTCTGCAACTTTGCTTCTACAAACTCTCCCTCTGAAATCGAATTCTATTCCTTCATAATCGATTTCCTTCAGGTACTGAGTGTGTGCCTGGCTTGTTTTCCAAATGACCCTCAATCCTTCTCTTATAATCCTCTCGTTGATGAATCAACGACCCAGATTAGATTTCTAATCAATGGCTAAGATTAAAACATGAGTTGATCTTTGTTTTCTAGAAGATTCTCACTCTGTTTTATTAATACCCTTTAATTATTTAATTTCCCTATGTTTAAACTTAGGGACCGCATTAAAATGATTAATTATTTTAATAAAATATGAACTGAGTGGAATTTCCACAAACAGTTTCTGTGTTCTTTGAAATATTGATGTCCAAGCCTCCTCACAAAATATGAGACTTGGAACACTTTCCAATGCTACAAAATCAACACTCCCTCTTAATGAGGAAAGTGTTAAAGAAAAATACCAACTGCATCTGCTCTGACCTAAATCTTCCACGTCCAAGCTTGCTGTCTGCCCATCGATCTATTTCTCCAGCCGGCGGGACGTTGACTTGCAAAACGACAAAGTGCAAACGCATACACCATTAAGTTATAAACCCGCGTTGCGATTTTTGTGTAGTTTCAGATTTTTGGATAGGGTAGCGTAGTTTTAGATTTAATGTTATTCGATTTTCTTTTTATTTTTAGAGTTTTAATGTTAGCGTAACTTTTGGACCTCAAGTTTTTTTTAAATACGATTTTAGTTCTAGTTTTAGCATAGGTTTAGTTTTAAATTTAATTTTGTCTTATTTTTTAAAATTTGTTAGTTTTTTTTAGTTTGACATAGTTTTAGTTTAGTCTTAATTTTAGATCTAACTTAGTTTTAATTAGACTTAACTTTGGTTTTTTTTATTTAGATTTTTAAATTTTAATTTAGTTTTAACTTAGTTTCAAATTTAGTTTAGTTTTAACTTTAGGATTTAGCTTTTAGATTAGAACTTTGTTTAGATTTAAAATTTTAATTTGTTTTAAAAATAAAATAATAAAATAATAAAATTTTTCAAAAATCTTTAAAAAAATTAAAAAATACAAAATATAAAAAATTTTCAATGGTCCACTGAGCCTTTAAATTTTTATCTAAGTTTGACTGTGGATATTTTAATTTTCGAGTTGGGTAATACTGGAACATCTTAATTTTGGAACATCTTAAACAGCTGGCATTTTCATCATATATGGTTGTGGTGTTTTTCAATTGAATATCATCGTGGTCAATCGTGTTTTTATTATAAGCAGCAGTTAGTCATCATTTACTGATTGCATAACGGGATTCTGTTTGACTCCATAAGGCACTGGTCTTAAACGTAATATCTAATCTAGATCTGTGGAATCTCGTTCATTTTACAAGTATTTGATGTTTTAGTTGTGTCTCCTGGATTTGTCATCCTCATTTCTAGAAGGGTCTACCTCCCTTGGCCTGCAAGGAGACAGCTTAAATAGAGAGATTGGGGATAAAGGTGACAGCCCCCAATCTGAGCCGTTGTCGCGGTGCCCTGACAATCTGTGCGACAACAGGAACCTTGACATGAAAGAGTTAATTTGATCACTGGTGGAAGGATGCAAATATTGACACTAACACAACAGATGAGGGTTTGTATTATTCTTCAGCAAGGAAAATCATTTACAAGAATTTGACGAGCATACTTCTAGAATACACCTGTGATAAATTCTCGAATCCTTCGAAAGATTTTCTGACACCCGAGAGACACCCTAGCTCCCTCTGCGTCACTCTGTGTGGTCTTCTTCGCAATCCTTGCGCTGGACTGCGTCACTCTGCATGGGGACTCAATGCTGTTGCTCAACACTGTCTCCTTTGCATCTTCCTCCCGCCTTTCTTTGCCTCTGTTGACTTCCCCTTCCTTTCTCTGCCTCTGCAACTTTGCTTCTACAAACTCTCCCTCTGAAATCGAATTCTATTCCTTCATAATCGATTTCCTTCAGGTACTGAGTGTGTGCCTAGCTTGTTTTCCAAATGACCCTCAATCCTTCTCTTATAATCCTCTCGTTGATGAATCAACGACCCAGATTAGATTTCTAATCAATGGCTAAGATTAAAACATGAGTTGATCTTTGTTTTCTAGAAGATTCTCACTCTGTTTTATTAATACCCTTTAATTATTTAATTTCCCTATGTTTAAACTTAGGGACCGCATTAAAATGATTAATTATTTTAATAAAATATGAACTGAGTGGAATTTCCACAAACAGTTTCTGTGTTCTTTGAAATATTGATGTCCAAGCCTCCTCACAAAATATGAGACTTGGAACACTTTCCAATGCTACAAAATCAACACTCCCTCTTAATGAGGAAAGTGTTAAAGAAAAATACCAACTGCATCTGCTCTGACCTAAAGCATCTACTGCGCTGCTGATATCTCGGCTGTTGCCCATGACACCATCTCTATCACTGCCTCATCCGTACTGCAACGCCCTCTAAATTTCCATCCATTCCTCTACTGGAATGGATTCTTGACCATCCCCATCTTTTCTCTGAAGTAAGTAAACTTAATCTTACCCAAAGATTTTGTGAGGAATTCTGCTACCTGTTCCCCTGTAGGAATGTACTTCAACTGTACAACTCCTAGTTGGACAGTCTTTGGTGAAGTGGCACCTAATGTCAATGTGTTTCGACCGATCGTGAAACATAGGATTTTCAGAGAGCTTGATGCAACTCTGATTACCACACAATTCTGGTTTGTTCCATCCTCTTCTTGAGTAAGTTCAAGAGCAACTTACGAAGCCATATGGCCTCACACAAAGCTGTGGTAGCTGCCATATATTCAGCCTCGGCTGAGCTCAACGCCACGAATTTCTGTTTCCTACTGCACTAGGGAGTCATTCTTGATCCGACACTGAAACAGTATCCACTGGTACTTTTCTGATCTACTGGACTTCCATCCCAGTCAACATCAATGAACCCACTCAACTGGATTTCATTGCCCTTGGTGTAACTCAATCCAAACTCGACTGTCCCCTTGAAGTATCTAAGAACATGTTTCGCTGCTACCCAATGAGCCCTCCTTGGTTCAACCATGAACTGATTGAGGGTATTCACAGCATAACAGATGTCTGGTCTAGTGTTGACCAGGTACATTAGTGATCCTCTGAGCTGCCTATACAAGGTAGATTAGCCTCATCATCCTCAGACGTGTCGATTTTCTTCCAGTTTGTGATCATTGGTGTAGCCATGGGTCTATAGTCCTCCATCTGAAATATCTTCAAGATCTTCGTCGTATATCTTCCTTGCCCAAGGAACCTTTCTCCCTTCTGCTGCCAAACTTTCAACCTCAGAAAATAGTGCATCTGCCCTAGATCATTAATGTCGAATTCTGTAGCCAGATTTTCCTTGCAGTCTTTGATGAGCCTAGATGATCCAGTTAGAAACAGATCATCTACATATAACATCAATATTAGAGGCTCATCCCCTACTCTCAGATAGTAGAGGTTGGGATCTGCGTCACTCTTGACAAATCCCATTTTCTGCAGGTCGCTGTCAATTCGCCCATACCAAGCACTAGGGGCTTGCTTCAGTCCCTACAAGGCTTTCTTAAGCCTTTACACATGAGTTTTCTATTCATGCGTCTCAAAGCCCTCTGGTTGTTCTATGTACTCTTCCTCTTCTATCACCCCATTCAAGAACGTAGTCTTCACATCCATCTGGTGAATTTCCCATCCCATCTGCGCTGTAAGAGAGATGACGGATCTGATTGAAGTATACTGACCTACAGGGGCGAAGGTTTCTTCATAATCGACCCCTTCCTTCTGTGCATACCCCTTTGCCACAAACCTGGCTTTGAATTTCTCTATGCTGTCATCTGCAGCATATTTAATCTTGTAGATCCATCTCGAACCTACAACCGACTTGTTTGGAGGTCTAAGAACTACTTCCCAGACATCATTAGTCATGATGGAGCTGTACTCCACCACAACATCTACCCACACCTGATGCTTAGCTGCCTCTTGAAAACTAGAGGGTTCTCCATGTTGATTTTGTAGCATTGGAAAGTGTTCTAAGTCTCATATTTTGGGAGGAGTGTTGGACATCAGTATTCCAAAGAACCCAAAAACCGTTTGTGGAAATTCCACTTGGATCATGCTTTATTAAAATAATTAATTATTTTAAAGTGGTCTCTAAGTCTAAACTTAGGGAAATTAAATAATTAAAGGGTATTAATAAAGCAGAGTGTGAATCTTCTAGAAAACAAAGATCAAGTCATCTTTTAATCTGAGCGATTGATTAGAGATATAATCTGGGCCGTTGATTCATCAACGAGAAAACTTAAAGAGAAGACTCGAGGGTCATTTGGAAAGCAAGCCGGGTACACACTTAGAACCCGAAGGAAATCGATTATGAAGCAATAGAATTCGATTTCAGAGGGAGAAGGTGTAGATGCGGAGTTGCAGAGGCAAAAGGAGGAAGGGGAAGTCAGCAGAGGAAGAAGAAGGAAGAAGGAGGACACAAAGGGGACAACATTGAGCAACAACACTGGTCCTCCACGCTGAGTGATGCAGTCCAACGCAGTGACTGCGCAAGAGGCCACGCAGAGTGATGCAGAGGGAGGAAGGGTGCCTCAAGTGGGTTAGAAATTCTTCCGAAGGGTTCAGAAAAATTATCTCAGTTTTATTCTAGAAATCTGCTCGTCTAATTTCTATAAATGATTTCCATTGCTGAGGATTAATACAAACCCTCATCTGCCACACCGGTTTTCACACATTGGATTTTTTCGGGAACAATTGTCCAAAAATAACTGTGTTCATGTGATTGTTTGTATTGCGTTATATGCGTTTTATTTGATTTTCTGCTCATGATTAAGTGAATACTGCAATTGTGTTAATTTCAGAATTTACTGAAAGTATCCGTAAATAACTTATCATAAATAAATAGGTCAAATCAATCAATCATTGTAGTAGTATTTCAGCTTAAAAATTTCACATGGTATCAAGGCAAAAGACGAGAGACAGAAGAGGAGGTTCTGCAATGGAACGAAGGTCCGACAACGATGCAGCATCATCTTGGAAGGGTTCACGCAGTCCTCCAGAACACATGGAGAAACAGAGGGATCATGACGTTGTAGTTCTGGCGTCCAAACTAGAAGAGAATTTCACTTGTGTGTCAAGCACGACCTCTCCAGAGGTCTGCTATATTGATAGTGGAGCATCTGCTCACATGACGGGAGTTCGAGAATGCTTCTCGAGCTTCCAGGAAGAGCAGATGAATTTTCGGATTATGATGGGAAATGAGGCCAAGTTTACCCCCATTGGAAGAGGAACCATAATGTTTCAAACTGAAGCTGGTAACAAGCTTCGGGCCACCAACGTATTGCATGTACCGAGATTGGAGATGAACTTGCTCTCGGTGTCTCAACTTCAGAACAAGGGTTATGATGTATACTTTATTCGCAACAAAGTTTATGTCAAACACCCTAGTTGGAAAAGGAAGGCACAAATTGGAGTAAGGAGCCATAAACTGTATAAGTTACAACTCGAGTCTCCAATGGCACTGATAGGCAATACTGATGAAAGGGATTTAAATGAATTATGGCACAGAAGAATCGGGCATCTACATCATGAAGCCTTGAAGATCCTCAAGAAGACTGTCACGGGAGCTCTAGAACTTAGCACCAGGAAAGACGATGTCTGCAGGGGGTGCGTATTAGGGACGTCTGCCTAGGCAACATTTCCACGAAGCAGCAGTAGGACCAAGAGTGTGTTGGAATTGATACACTCAGACATCTCCGGACCAATGTCCATGGATGCTCTCAGTGGTGCCTAGTATTTTGTCACCTTTATTGATGACCATTCCTGGAAGACATGGATCTACTTTTTGAAGATGAAAGATGAGGTCTTTGAGCGATTCAAAGAATTCAAGGCTTTGGTAGAAAATGTAACCAAAAAGTGGATCAAGAGGTTGCGATTAGATAATGGTGAAGAATATATTGATAAAGACTTCACAAGGTTCTAGGCAAAGGAAGGCATCAAGAGAGAGTGGACAACTCCATATAATCCGGAGCAGAATGGGGTTGCAAAGAGGAAGAACAGGGCCATTGTGGAAGCTGCGAGGGCGATGCTGTATGATCAAGACATGCCTAAATTCCTGTGGGCGAAAGCTTGCAATACAACAGTGTATGTGCAAAATAGGGTGCCTCATAGAGCATTGGGTAAAGTTACCCCTGAGAGTGTGTTCATTGGCAGCAAGCCTGAGGTGAGCCACTTCAAGATATTTGGCAGTGTGGCGTATTGCCACGTACCCGATGAGAAGAGGAAAAAGTGAAAATGCCAAGGCATATCACATCTATGTTCCCGAGAATAGGAAGATCGTAGTAAGGAGAGACGTGAAATTCATGGAGGAGAGAGCCTTTAGGAGATCTTGGGAAATGTCTATAGATACGCAGTCTGAGGAGGATCCGCAAGTTCAGCCACAACTACCTACAAAAGATGGCTCTTGTGCCTCTCCATGGCACAAGGATTCTGAGGAAAGTTCCTCCGAAGAAGTCCAAGAAGGAGAGCAGGTAAATCCACCCACCACTAGTGGAAGGTCGAGCAGAGAACTCCAACAGACTCTGAGGGATGCAGAGGAATTTATTGGAGCCCCTAGAAATGAGAAGAGGGTACGCAAGCTGCCAGACAGGTACCAGGCACTGGTAGCACAGGTTGGAGAACCCTCTAGTTTTCGAGAGGCATCTCAACATCAGGTGTGGGTAGATGCCATGGTGGAGTAGTACAGCTCCATCATGACAAATGATGTATGAGAAGTAGTCCCTAGACCTCAAAACATATCGGTTGTAGGGTCATGGTGGATCTACAAGATCAAGTATGCTGCAGATGGCAGCATAGAGAAATTCAAAGCCAGGTTTGTGGCTAAGGGGTATGCACAGAAGGAAGAGATCGATTATGAAGAAACCTTCGACCTTGTAGCTCGCTACATTTCGATCATATCCATCATCTCTCTTGTAGCGCAGATGGGATGGGAAATTCACCAGATGGATGTCAAGACAACGTTCTTGAACGGGGTGATAGAAGAGGAAGTGTACATAGAACAATCAAAGGGATTTGAGACGCATGAGCAGAAGACTCATGTATGTAGGCATAAGAAAGCCTTGTACGGATTGAAGCAAGCCCCTAGAGCATGGCATGGGCGAATTGATAGCTACCTGTAGAAGATGGGATTTGTCAAGAGTGATGCAGATCCCAATCTCTACAATCTAAGGGTAGGGGATGAGCCGCTAATTTTGGTATTATATGTAGATGATTTGTTCTTGACTGGATCATCTAAGCTCATCAAAGATTGCAAGGAAAATTTGGATACAAAATTCGACATAAAGGATCTGGGGCAGATGCATTATTTTCTTAGTTTGGAGGTCTGGCAGCAGAAGGGGGGAATCTTCCTTGGGCAAGGAAGATATACTACAGAGGTCCTGAAGAGGTTTCAAATGGAGGATTGTAGTCCCATCGCTATGCCAATGATCACAAACTGGAAGAAGATTGACACGTCCGAGGATGATGAGGCTGAACCTACCTTGTATAGGCAGCGCATAGGATCA
This sequence comes from Pinus albicaulis, assembly GCA_034641835.2. Classification (NCBI taxonomy): domain Eukaryota; kingdom Viridiplantae; phylum Streptophyta; class Pinopsida; order Pinales; family Pinaceae; genus Pinus; species Pinus albicaulis. The sequence continues at coordinate 31,701,624 of CM076582.1, forward strand.
TTGATGTATCTGGTCAACACTAGACCAGACATATTTTATGCCGTGAATACCCTTAGTCAGTTCATGGTAGAACCAAGGAGGGCTCACTGGGCAGCAGCCAAATATGTTCTCAGATAGTTGAAGGGGACAATCGAGTATGGGTTGAAGTACACCAAGGGCAATGTAATCTAGTTGAGTGGGACTGACGCAGACTGGGCTGGAAGCCCAGTGGATCAAAAAAGTACCAGTGGGTACTGTTTCAGTCTCGGATCAAGAATGATTTCCTGGTGCAATAGGAAACAGAAATCCGTAGCACTGAGCTCAACCAAGGCTAAATATATGGCAGTTAGCACAACTTCGTGTGAGGCCATATGGCTTCGAAAGCTGCTCATGAACTTGCTCAAGAAGAGGATGGAACCGACCAGAATTTGGTGTGATAATCAGAGTTGCATCAAGCTCTCTGAGAATCCTGTGTTTAATGACCGGTCGAAGCTCATTGACATTAGGTGCCACTTCATCAGAGACTATGTCCAAAGGGGAGTTGTACAGTTGAAGTACATTCCTACAGGAGAACAGGTGGCAGATATCCTCACGAATGCTCTGGGTAAGATTAAGTTTACTTACTTCAGGGAAAAGATGGGGATGGTTAAGAACCCATTCTAGTAGAGGAATGGGTAAACTTGAGATTTAGAGGGAGCAACAGTATGGATGAGGCAGTGGCAGAGATATTGTCACAAGCAGCAGTACAGAGGGCAGCAACGCAAAAATGAGGGGCAGCAACCAAGACATCAACAACGCAGTAGATGCTTAAGGACAGAGCCAATACAATTGGTATTTTGCTTAAAAACTTTCCTCGCTAAGAGGGAGTGTTGATTTTGTAGCATTGAAAGTGTTCTAAGTCTCATATTTTGGGAGGAGGCTTGGACATCAATATTCCAAAGAACCGATAAACTGTTTGTGGAAATCCCACTCGGATCATGCTTTATTAAAATTAATAATTATTTTAAAGTGATCCCTAAGTCTAAAATTAGGGAAATTAAATAATTAAAGGGTATTAATAAAGCAGAGTGTGAATCTTCTAGAAAACAAAGATCAAGTCATGTTTTAATCTCAACCATTGATTAGAGATATAATCTGGGCAGTTGATTCATCAACGAGAAGACTATAAGAGAGGGCTCTAGGGTCATTTGGAAATCAAGCCAGGGCACACACTTAGTACTCGAAGGAAATCAATTCTGAAACAATAGAATTCAATTTCAGAGGGAGAGGGTGTAGAGGCAGAGTTGCAGAGGCAGAAGGAGGAAGGGGAAGTCAGCAGAGGAAGAAGAAGGTAGAAGGAGGACGCAGAGGGGACAACGCTAAGCAACAACATTGGTTCTCCACGCAGAGTGACGTAGTCCAGTGCAGTGACTGTGCAGAAGGCCACACAGAGTGACGCAGAGGGAAGAAGGTTGCCTCTAGTGTGTCAGAAATTCTTCCGAAGGGTTCGGAAAAATTATCTCAGGTGTATTCTAGACATCTGCTCGTCTAATTTCTGTAAATGATTTCCAATTCTGAATATTAATGCAAACCCTCATCTGCTGCACCGATTTTCCCGCATTGTGTTTTTTTGGGGACAATTGTCCAAAAATAACTGTGTTCATGTGATTGTTTCTATTGCGTTATATGCATTCTATTTGATTTTATTCTAATGATTAAGTGAATACTGCAGTTGTGTTAATTTTAGAATTTACTGAAAGTATCCGTAAATAACTTATCATAAATAAGTAGGTCAAATTAATCAATCATTGTAGTAGTATTTTAGCTTGAAAATTTCAGACTCCAAACTGTGCTACCAATGCCTGGTACTTGTTTGATTGCCTGTGCTCCCTCTTCTCATTCCTAGGAGCTCCAACAAACTCCTCTGCATCCTTCAGAATCTGTTGTAGTTATCTGTTCGTCCTTCCACTGGTGGTCGGTGGATTCCCCTATTCTCCTTCTTGCACTTCCTCGGAAAAGCTTTCCTTAGGATCCTTGTGCCTTGGAGAGGCACTAGAGCCATCATCTGTAGGTTGTTGTGGCTAGACCAACGAATCCTCCTCAGACGGCGTAACTGAAGACATTTCTCGGGATTTCCTGAAGGCTCTCTCCTCCATGAACTTCACGTCCCATCTTACTACTATCTTCCTACTCTCGGGAATATAGATGTGGTAAGCCTTTGCATTCTCGCTATATCCCACAAGGTATCCTTTTTCAGCAGTCTAATCCAACTTTTTCCTCTTGTCATCGAGTACATGGCAATACACTATACTGCCAAATATCCTAAAGTGGCTCACTTCAGGCTTGCTGCCAGTGAACACATTCTCAGGAGTAACCTTACCCAATGCGTTATGAGGCGCTCTATTCTGCACACACGGTTGTACTACAAGCTTCAACCCACATAAATTTGGGCATGTCTTGATCATATAACATTGCCCTCGCAACTTCCACAATAGTCCCGTTCTTCCTCTCTACGATCCCATTCTGCTCCGGATTATATGGAGCAGTCCATTCTCTCTTGATGCCTTCCTTTGCGCAGAACCTTATGAAGTCCTTGTCAATGTACTCTCCACCATTTTCTGATCGCAATGTCTTGATCCGCTTCCTTGTTAGATTCTCCACCAGAGCCTTAAACTCTTTGAACCGCTCAAATACCTCGTCTTTGGTCTTCAGAAAGTAGATCCATGTCTTTATGGAATGGTCATCGATAAAGGTGACAAAGTACTTTGCACCACTAAGAGCATTCGTGTACATTGGTCTGTAGATGTCTGAGTGTATAAATCCCAACACACTCTTGGCCCTATTGCTGCTTTTCCGATATGTTGCCTTTGCGTACTTCCTTAATACGCACCCTCTGCAGACATCATCTCGCTTGGTGCTAAGTTCCAAAGCTCCTGTGATAGTCTTCTTGAGAATTCTCAAGGCTCCATGATGTAGATGCCCCATTCTTCTATGACATAATTCATTCAAATCTCTCTCATCAGTACTGCCTATCAATGCCATTGGGGACTCGAGCTGTAACTTGTACAGTTTATGGCTCCTTACTCCAATATGTGCCCTCTTTTTCCAACTAGGGTGTTTGACATCAACTTTGTTGCCCATAAAGTATACATTATAACCCTCTTTCTGAAGTATACATCGTAACACTTGTTCTGAAGCTGAGACACTGAGAGCAAATTCATCCCCAATCCCGGTACATGCAGTACGTTGGTGTTGAGATTTTGTGTGTTTGGGGTGGCATCAGTGGTGCTCTAGGTCCCAAATTTTAAGGAAGGACTAGAGTTCACCTGATCTACAAGACCCAGAAATGGATTTGGGAAATTTCATCTAGTTTAGGAGATATTAAATTAATTAATTATTTTAAAGTATTTCTTAAGTTAAAACTTAGGAAAATAAAATAATTAAAGTGAATTTAATTAAACATGTGATGAAATTGTCTTAAGTCACACGGATCAAGCTTTTTTTTAATCTTAGCCATTGATTAAAGATTTAATCTTGGTTGTTGATTTGTCAACGAGAAAAGTATAAAGGAAAGGCTTGGGGTTATTTGTAAAACACACAGAGGCAGAGCACTGAAGCTAAGCTGAGATTTTAGGGTGGGGTTGCTAAGAATTCTCAAGTGTTTTAGTTGCAGAGAGGGGAATTTAGACCAAGGGGATGATCTGATCTCGGGGTCTAGAATACACAAGAAACAGAGAAGAGATCAGGAAAGACAGCGCAGAGGAAGGCAACAGTAGCAGCAGGCGGCAGGCGGCAGTGGCAGCAGCAGACGGCAGCAACAGCAGACGGCAGCAGAAGCAGCAGCAGACGGTAGCAGCAACAGCAGCAAACGACAGCAGCAGCAACAGCAAGGACAACGCAGTCCCTTCCAGTGACAACGTTGAGCATTTGGAGGCCTTCAGAGGCTGACATAGTGTCTTTAAGGGGCAGATCTGGGGTTTCTAGGCCTAGATCTGGCTGAGTTCTGTAAATCCCATTTGAGGGTGTGGATCAGTCAGTATTGTTGGTCTTAGATCAGCCAGGTGCTGCAGATCTAGAGTTTTCTCTGTAGGGTTTTCCAGATCTAGAATCCAGAGTTGTGTATTCAGAAATATTCTTAATAATAGAGCCCTCCAACAACCAGAGACTGGTTTTCCCACATTGGGTTTTTCTGGGGACAGTTTGTCCAGAAATAACTGTCATTTTGTCTATGTGTGCATGTGCTTATTCTAGATCTGAATTGGTAGATATCTGTTATGTGTTTTGCTTTGATGTTGACTTGAATTTATTCAGTTGATAACTTGTATAAGTAGGAGTAGCTTAACCGGATTAACAGAAATAATTTCTGCATAAGAATTAAGATTCAGAAATTTCTACATGGTATCAGAGCAATTGCAGATCTAGAAGGGTCACCAGCTGAAGAATCTGAAAGATCTAGCTGCAGAAAGCAACTGGAAAGGCAGCAGAAAAGCAGATCTAAAGGGACAACATAGTTTTCAGGAGCAGAATCACGCAGAGGGAAGGGTGACGCTGTCCAGCGCTGTGTCCTGGCAAGCCCACGCAATTACTGCGCAGAGGCCACTCAGAAACAACGCTGGTTGGGTCTGAAGTCAGCCAGTGTGATTCAGATCTGAATATGTCAGATCCAGAAAAATCTGCAAAAAAGTTGCAGAAATTTAGAAGAGCTAGTGGGGTTAAACTTCTGAAGTTTTCAGATTTTTAGCCTTAACACAAGTGACAAAGTTTGGGAAGAGATAAACTTCTCAGAGAGTTTCTTGCCAAAGGAAACTTGCAGTTTGGTCAGAGGATCAAAGAAGAAGCTGAATCATAGTTGATTTGGTAGATTTCCAAGGAGGGAAATCAAGTGTCAGAGGGAGCAGAGGGTGCCCAGTTAGTAAAGGACCCTAGATCCAAGATCTCTAACATAGAGAAGAGGAGCTCCGACACATTCTGAGCAGATGGCTCCTCATGGACTGCAGCCAAAGAAGAAGAAGGATATTTCAAAGATCAAGTGCTTCCAGTGTGGCGAAATGGGATATTTTGCTAGCCATTGTCCAGAAAAGAAGAAGGACAAGGAAGCATCTTCTTCCAAAGTATCGGTGGCAGATGATGGGTCAGGAGATGATGTGGCCATGAGTGCTCATGAACCATGGAGGTGGGGTGACATGGACATGTAGAGGAGCTACATGGATGTAAGGCGAGATCCTTGAGCAACTCATCTCTTGGATCACAAAAGAGCTACGGTAGCCTTAAGACAATAGCGGGACAAGTGGAGCAGTGGGTGCATAGATCACAGATGAGGCAGTGGTAGAGGCAGATCTAGAGGCTGGGAGGAGCAGCGCAGAGCATAGCAGCAGCAACGTAGAAGCAGTAGCAGCACAGAGGCTGATGTGACTTCAGCAGTGTAGAGCAGTGCTGCTTACGCAGTGCAGAGCTGTAGCAACGCAGAGAGCTTCAGAGGGACAACGCAGTGCAGCAACATCGTGATAGATTTCAGCACAAGGAGCTGATGTGACTTCAGTAGTGTAGAGGGGATCTGATTACGCAGGCAAGTCTGTAGCTGTGCATTGTTCTTTAGATGCCAGCACAGACCTGTAGCCTATGGAGCTTCAGTGATGAGGATGTAGCCCATCTGACTTGTTTGTCAAAGATTGGGCAGGAGATTCAGTTGTTTCTCTCAACAACTGAAGTTGCAGTGCAGTAGATCAGCAGTGGCAGTGCTATGAGCAGCGCAGATGTAGGATATTGAGAGGGAGTTGCAGCACAGTGGTTGCAGTGGGAGTGGAAAAGTCATGGGCAGCAGTACAGAATGGCAGCAACAGTGCAGAGTTGAGTGGCAGGAGGCCAAGCTTCAGCTACACAGAACCAGTGCCCAAAATCATGTAATACATAAGTGTGATGTATTGCTAGAGCACACCCTTGATGCTAAGAGGGAGTGTTGAGATTTTGTGTATTTGGGGTAGCACCAGTTGTGCTCTAGGTCCCAAATTTTAAGGAAAGACTAGAGTTCACCTGATCTACAAGACCCAGAAATGGATTTGGGAAATTTCATCTAGTTTAGGAGATATTAAATTAATTAATTATTTTAATGTATTTCCTAAGTTAAAACTTAGGAAAATAAAATAATTAAATTCACTTTAATTAAACATGTGATGAAATTGTCTTAAGTCACACAGATCAAGCTTTCTTTTAATCTTAGCCATTGATTAAAGATTTAATCTTGGCCGTTGATTTGGCAACGAGAAAAGTATAAAGGAAAGTCTTGGGGTCATTTGTAAAACACATAGATGCAGAGCACTAAAGCTAAGCTGAGATTATAGGGCGGGGTTGCTAAGAATTATCAAGTGTTTCAGTTGCAGAGAGGGGAATTTAGACCAAGGGGATGATCTGATCCCGAGGTCTAGAATACACAAGAAACAGAGAGAGAGAGGGGGCGGAGACGGCGCGAGAGGAGGGCGACGGTAACGACAGCAGAACAACGGCAACGACGACGACGGTAACGCAGATGGCAACAGTAACGACGAGGCAGCAATGACCGACGACGGCAAATGTGATAGCAACCGACGGAATGACGCGATCCTTCCAGTGTGTGGCCGAGCATTTGAAACCTTCGAGGAAGGGATGACGCAATGTCTTTCAGGGGTAGATCTGGGGTTTCTAGGCCTAGATCTGGCTGAGTTCTGTAAATCCCGTTTGAGGGTGTGGATCATTTAGTATTGTCGGTCTTATATCAACCAAGTGCTGCAGATTTAGAGTTTTCTCTATAGGGTTTTCCAGATCTGGAACCCAGAGTTGTGTATTCAGAAATATTCTTAATAATAGAGCCCTCCAGCAGCCAGAGACCGGTTTTCTCACATTGGGCTTTTCCGGGGACAGTTTGTCGAGAAATAACTGTCACTTTGTCTATGTGTGCATGTGCATATTTTAGATCTGAATTGGTAGAGATCTGTTATGTGTTTTGCTTTGATGTTGACTTGAATTTATTCAGTTGATAACTTGTATAAGTAGGAGAATCTTAACCGGATTAACAGAAATAATTTTTGCATAAGAATTAAGATTAAGAAATTTCTATAGTTGGTGGCCCGAAGCTTGTTTCTAGCTTCTGTTTGAAATATTATGGTGCCTCTTCCAACAGGGGTACATTTTGCCTTGTTTCCCATAGTGATTTGAAAATTCATCTGCTCCTCCTGGTAGTTTGAGAAGCATTCTCGAACTCCCGTCATGTGAGCAGATGCTCCACTGTCAATATACCGGATTTCTGAAGAGGCCATGCTTAACACACAAGCAAATTCCTCTTCTAGCCTGGATGTCAGAACTGAAACGTCATGATCCCTCTGTTCCTCCATGCGTTCTGTAGGACTACGTGAACCCTTCCGAGCTGATGCTGCATCACTGTCGGACCTTCAGTCCATTGCAAAACCTCCTCTCCTGTTATTCGTCTTTTGCTCTGATACCATGTGAAATTTTCAAACTAAAACACTACTGCAGTGATAGATTTATTTCGCCTACTTATTTTATGATAAGTTATTTACAGATTCTTCCAGTAAATTCTGAAATAAACACAACTGCAGTATTCACTTAACTATAAGCAGAAAAATAGAACTGAACGCATATAACGTAATAGAAACAATCACATTAACACAATTATTTTTGGACAATTGTTCTCGGAAAAAACCCAATGCAGGAAAACTGGTGCAGCAGATGAGGGTTTGTATTATTCTTTAGCAAGGAAAATCATTTACAAGAATTTGACGAATAAACTTCTAAAATACACCTGAGATAAATTCCCGAATCCTTCGAAAGATTTTCTGACACCCGAGAGACACCCTAGCTCCCTCTGTGTCACTCTGCGTGGTATTCTGCGCAGTCCTTGCGCTGGACTGCGTCACCCTGCGTGGGGACTTAGTGCTGCTGCTCAGCGCTGTCCCCTCTGTGTCCTCCTCCTGCCTTTCTTTGCCTCTGCTGACTTCCCCTTCCTTCCTCTGCCTCTGCAACTCTACCTCTACAAACTCTCCCTCTAAAATCGAATTCTATTCCTTTAGAATCGATTTCCTTCGGGTACTGAGTGTGTGCCTGACTTGTTTTCCAAATGACCCTGAAGCCTTCTCTTATAATCTTCTCGTTGATGAATCAACGAGCCAGATTAGATCTCTAATCAATGGCTAAGATTAAAACATGACTTGATCTTTGTTTTCTAGAAGGTTCTCACTCTGTTTTATTAATACCCTTTAATTATTTAATTTCCCTAAGTTTAGACTTAGGGACCACATTAAAATAATTAATTATTTTAATAAAACATGAACCGAGTGGAATCTCCGCAAACAATTTCTGGGTTCTTTGGAATACTGATGTCCAAGCCTCCTCACAAAATATGAGACATGGAACACTTTCCAATGCTACAAAATCAACACCAGGAAGAGCTGGATCTACTTTCTGAAGACCAAGGACGAAGTCTTCAGTCGTTTCAAAGAATTTAAAGCGCTGGTAGAAAATCTGACAGGAAAGAGGATCAAGGTGTTGCGATCAGACAATGGTGGAGAGTACATTGATAAAGACTTCACAGGGTTCTGCGTAAGGGAAGGTATCAAAAGAGAGTGGATCGCTCCATATAATCCAGAGCAAAATGGTGTGGCAGGATGAAATAATAGAACTATTGTCGAGGCTGCAAGGGCATTGTTGTATGATCAAGACATGCCCAAATTTCTGTGGGCTGAAGCTTGTAATACAACTGTCTACGTTCAGAACATGATTCCTCACAACGTATTGGGAAAGATCACTCCAGAAAGTGTCTTCACAGGCAACAAGCTTGAAGTGAGCCAGTTTAGGATCTTTGGCAGTACGACATATTGTCATGTGCCCGATGGAAAGAGGAAGAAGCTGGATATGACTGCAGAAAAAGGATATCTGGTAGGATATAGTGAAACCGCTGGTCCAACCACAATGACCTACGGATGGTAATACGAGTGCCTCTCCAAGGCATGGGGATCCAAGGACACTTCTCCCGAGGACTTGTATGAAGGAGAGTAGGTAGATCCACCCACTACCAGTGGTAGAACGAGCAGGGAACTACGACAAATTCCGAGGGACGCAGAGGACTTTGTCGGAGCCCCCCGAATTGCGAAGAGACAACGTAGACAACATGAGAGCTAAGAAGCCTTGGTTGCACAAGTTGGGGAACCTTCTAGTTTTTGGGAAGCAGCTCAACACCAGGTATGGATAGATGCGATGGTGGAAGAATACAGTTCCATCATGACGAATGATGTCTGGGAGGTGGTTCCTAGACCTCAGGAGAGATCAGTTTGTAGGTTCAAGGTGGATCTACAAGATCAAGTATGCTGCAAATGGCAGCATCGAGAAATTTAAAGCTAGGTTTATGGCTAAGGGGTATGCTCAGAAGGAAGGGATAGATTATGAAGAGTCCTTCGCCCCAGTAGCCCGATATACTTCCATTAGATCCGTGATATCCTTTGCTGCGCAGATGGGATGGGAGATTCACCAAATGGACGTCAAGACTGCATTCCTAAATGGGGTGATAGAAGAGGAAGTATACATTGAACAACCAGAGGGCTTCGAGATGCATGAACAGAAGACTCATGTGTACAGGCTTAAAAAAGCCTTGTATGGACTAAAGCAAGCCCCTAGAGCTTGGTATGGTCGAATTGATAGCTACTTGCAAAAGATGGGGTTTGTCAAGAGTGACGCGAATCCCAATCTCTACTATCTAAGGGTAGGGAGTGAGCTTTTGATACTAGTTCTATATGTAGATGATCTATTTCTGACAACGTCATCGAGGCTCATCAAGGACTGCAAGGAGAATTTAGCTACAAAATTTGACATGAAGGATCTAAGGCTGATGCACTATTTTCTGGGGTTGGAAGTTTGGCAGTAGAAGGGGGAGATCTTCTTTGGTCAAGGAAGATATACAACAAAAATTCTGAAAAGATTTCAGATGGAGGGCTGTAGACCCATGACTACTCCAATGATCATCAATTGGAAGAAAATCGACATGTCCGAAGATGATGAGACTGATCCTACATTGTATAGGCAGCTCATAGGATCTTTGATGTATCTGGTAAACATTAGGCCAGACATCTGTTATGCTGTCAATACCCTCAGTCAGTTCATGGCGGAACCAAGGAGGGCTCATTGGGCATCAGCCAAACATGTTCTCAGATATCTTCAAGGAACAATTGAGCTTGGGTTGAAGTACACCTGTGGAAATGATATCAGGTTGAGTGGGTTCACCGACGCAGATTGGGCAGGGAGTCCAGTAGATCGGAAAAGTACCAGTGGGTACTGTTTCAGTCTTGGATTAGGGATGACCTTACGGTGAAGCAGGAAACAAAAATCCATGGCGCTGAGCTCAGCAGAGGCAAAATATATGGCAGGTAGCACAACTTTGTGTTAGGCCATATGGCTTCGGAAACTGCTTGTGAACTTACTGAAGGAGAAGATCGAAGCGACCAGTATTCTGTGATAATCAGAGTTGCATCAAGCTCTCTGAAAATCCTGTGTTTCATGATCGGTCGAAGCACATTGACATCAGGTGTCACTTCATCAGAGACCGTGTCCAACGAGGAGCTGTACAGTTGCAGTACACTCCAACAAGAGAACAAGTGGCAAATATCCTCACGAAGGCTCTGGGGAAGACAAAGTTTGTCTATTTCAGAGAGAAGATGGGGATGATCAAGAAACCATTTTAGTAGCAAGAATGGATAGGATCAAGATTCAGAGGGAGCTGTAGTACAAATGAGGCAGTGATAGTGGTAGTGTCATGGGCAACAGTACAGAGGGCAACAGCGGAGTAGATGAGGGGCAATAGCCAAAGATCAACAGCGCAGAGGATGCTTCAAAGCAGAGAAGCATGCAACATGCATATTGATAGAACACTTTCCTCGCTAAGAGGGAGTGTTGATTTTTTTCTAGAAAAGTGTTCCAAGTCTCAAAATTTGTGAGGAGGCTTGGACATCAGTATTCTAAAGAACCCAGAGACCGTTTGTGGAAATTCCACTCAGTTCATGTCTTATTAAAATAATTAATTATCAAAAGAGAGTGGACCGCTCCATATTAGGGAAATAAAACAAAGATAAACTTATAAGACATAGTGCAAACTTAGGGAAATTAAATAATTAATGGGTATTAATAAGACATAGTGTAAATATTCTAGAGAACGAAGATCAAGTCAAGTTTTAATCTTAGCCATTGATTAGACTTCTAATCTGGGCCGTTGATTCATCAATAAGAAGATTATAAAAGAAGGCTTGAGGGTCATTTGGAAAGCAAGCTGGGTACACACTCAGTAACTCGAAGGAGACCGATTCTGAAGGAACATAATTCGATTTCAGAGGGGGTGTTGCAGGGCAGAGTTGCAAAAGCAGAAGGAGAAGAGGGAGTCAACAGTGACTGAGAAGGAGAGAGAGGGATGCAGTGGGTCACAGAGTTGCAGCGCAGTGTACCCACGCAGAGTGACGCAGTGCTGCGCAGGGACTACGCAGAGAAGCATGCAAAGTGACGTAGAGGAAGATAGTGGACCTTCCGGGTGTCAGGAAATCTTCGGAAGGAACCGAGGAATTTGTCTTAGGTGTTTTCTAAAAGAATCTGTCAGTTATTCCTTGTAAAGAACTCATTTGCCGAGAATAATATAAACCCTCATCTGCTGCACCGGTTTTCCGACATTGGGTTTTTCCGGGGACAATTGTCCAAAAATAAGTGTGTACATGTGATTGTTTCTTATGCTTGTTTTTCTTACTGTTCCCTTCTCTTTATATACATTTGTGAATTTTGCAGTAGTATTTATTTCGAAATTTACTGAAAGATTTTTGTAAATAACTTATTGAAGTAATAAGTAGGAGAAATAAATCTATCACTGCAATTGTATATTTCTGGATTGAAATTTTCACACTATCAACACTTCATCTGTACTGCAACTCCTTCTGAATTCTGCATCCCTGCTACTGCTGACTCTGCCACTACCAACTGCTACTACACTGCGACACAGTTGCTTTGTGCAACTAAAAAACATAAAAAATTGGACAAGTATACTGCATCTTGGTGGTTAAGATCTGCCAATTGCTACGTTGCAGCTGCTCTGGACTGTGCCAATATGCGTTGCAGCAACAGTGCTCTGCACTGCTAACCACTGCGCTGCCTCTTTGAAGCTGCTACGTTGCTGCTGCTCTGCTTTGCGCCCCTTTGCGTTGCTGCAACATTGCTCTGCACTGCTCAGACTCTGGCGCTGGTAACCACTGCGCTGTCACTTCAACACTCCTCTGCACCAATTGGCACTGTTCCATCTTGCTATTGCTGTTTTGGGCTCTCGTAGCGAGGTGATGATCTGAGGATCAACCGCTTGGCCTTTGCCATATTTTTTTTGAAGGCCCTTAATGGTGCAGCTGGCTTTACGCACTCCTGATGGAGCAAGCCACAAAATCTGCTGCTTCTGCACGAGGAATCTGAGTTTCTTGGGCAAGAAAACTCACTGAGGTCATAAATCTCGAGAACTGTGTTTCAGGCTTCAGCTACGCTTCTTGACGCTCTGCACCAGCAATCATTGCTGCACAGTCAACTCCGTCCCTCCAGCTGCTGATCTGTGTAGATCTGCTGCGCTGCTCCCTCTACCTCAAAAAAACAACAATCAGGAATAATCCTACCTCTCTGTCGACTCACTCAGAGAGAGATTTTCCTTGCTATTCTAGCCCTCCTGGCTTGGACTGCGCACTTCATTGGGAAATCGATCTGCTGCTTACGTAACTCTTTGATCCCCAACTTCTGCTTCAATGTTGGATCTGCTGGAACTGTTCTTTGTCTCGCCTGCACTCAGCTTAAACAAGCTTTGATACCATGTGAAAATTCCGCCAAACTTAGGAATCCTACTATAGCAACTGATGGAAAGTCTTCTATTCGTTATTTACTTAACAAATTATTTATTGCGTTCTACAAGTAAATATCGAAATCCATTCACTATAGCCTACACAATTAAACTGCAGAAGAAATATTAGTGTAGAAACAATTCTAAACACACATAGATCACACAATAATTCGACACAATTATTTTTGGAATAAGAATAATGTCCTTGGAAAAACCCAATGCAGGAAAACTGATGCAACAAATATGAGGGTTTATGTTATTATGCAGTAAATTCTGAGTACAAATCGATGATTGACAAGGCTGTCAAATCATACATAGAAACTGACAAAGAGATCTCGTGAGACAAACCTCACTCCTCCATAGGAAACTAGCACTGATCTTCACCAAGGCTGGGCTGCCCTGCGCTGCCTCTACGTAGTGACTACGTCACTCACGCCGGCTCTGCGTCACTAGTACGACTGCAATTTTGCCTCTGCGCTGGTCTCACTGCTGGCCAAAAATTGAAGCCTTCTGGTCTCCGGAAAATCTCTCCGGTATCTGACATTGGCTTTGCGCTGTTTCCTTAGTAGGAAAACATCTTTCCCTCTAGCTCTGTGCAGTGACTGCGTAAGCATTGCGTCATTGGCTTTGCGATGCTCCTGCGGTTGTACTCTTCGGGTTAGGAAATCTTCCAACCAGATCTATTGCCCCTCACTGCAATCAAGAATCACTTAGATCTGATTTTCTTCCGAGCACTATTCCATCAGAAAAATTCGATCTTTAGATCCTTTGTTTGTAATTTCCGAATGACCCTTCAAGTCATTCTTATAATCTTCTCGTTGAGACTTCAATGACCTAGATTAGATCTCTAATCAACGGCTAAGATTAACTTTGGACTTGATCCATGTATTCTAGATCATTCTCATTCATATTCTATTAATACATTTTAATTATTTTATTTTCCTAAGTTTAGACTTAGGGTCCCTTTAAAAATAATTAATTATTTCTATAGAATACATTCCGAGTGGAATTTCACCAAACGATTTCCGGGTTATCTGGAATACATGTGTCTAAGCCTCTCCACAAAATTTGAGACTTAGAGCACATCCGATGCTACCCAAAATCAACAGTTTTTTACCTTAGGGGTTTCTCCGGGGATGATTGTCCGAAAACAACAATGTCAATTTTATTGTGTGTGTGTGTATTTATTTCTTAGTTCCGCATTTTTATATCCGCAACATATTTTTATTTGTAAAGAATTGCTACGTGGTTTATTCGCTATTTGCCGTAATAATAATTACAAAAGACAAATAAACTGTTAAGTTAGGAGAATAATACTCAGTTGCTATAGTTGAAGGAATTTTCACGTTAAATTCATAGGGAATCCAATGTCTTCTAAACAAAATGTTTGCATGACCTAGAGGTGGTTTGATTGCACTTTGACCAACAACAACATGTGGTCCCCAGTGAGTGCATTGTGGACTATTTAAACTCAAGATGTGCATGCTTGATACTAAACACCAGTGTAGCATGACTCGGCAAGTACTCACCGAGTGGGCTGAGTATGGCCAAGTCTACTACAAAACGAGTGAATCGACCATACTCGGCCCACAAACTTGCCACTTTGCCATACTTGGCCATACTCGTCCGTACTCACCATGCTCAACCATACTCACCACTCACCATACTTGGCCATACTCGGTTGATTTATCTTTTATGCAAAAAAAATGAGATATTAGTTTTTTGCTATTTGTCGAGTCTGCTCCCGAGTCAGTGATTGATATTCCAGCCGAGTATTTGCTGAGTATGAGTCGTGCAACATTGCTGCACACACTATAGAACATGGTCACAACAGAGCACTTTCCAAAAAGAAGAAAAAACAAAGACAAATTTTGATGATTGGGATATCTACATGTTGTTAACTACTTGTGATTTACCGGGCAAAAATCACAACTAGGAGGACAAAAAGAATTCTGGAAAGCACCAGGCAAAGACAAAATAATTATTCCATAGTGGAGTTGCCATTTGTGTTATGGAACTTTTGGTTTGAGCTACATAGATCCCTCAACAAAGGGTTGGCACTTCATTGACAAAGGAGGAGCTTCCAAGTCTTCTGATTTGTGTATTGAACAGGAGGAGCTTTCAGCATTGGGACTCTTCAAAGATCTGCTTGCATGCAAACAACAAATACCTTTACTCTTTCTTTGGAGAACCCTGATCTATAATTCAAACTCAGCTTGCATAATAAACCTTCACATAACCAGAAACACAACTCTATGAAATCCATTTGACAAATGTAAAGTAAGCATATTTTAATTTACATTAACACATAACACCAAATTATGGGGGTGGTGGGGGATTGGTGGCACTGTGGTGAAGAGAGATCTGCATTCATTAATAAATCAAAGGGTTTACAAGTTCAGTGTGGAAAAAGTCGCCAAAGAGTCGCAATTAAATCAGCAAAGTCTGATTTTTTGGACTAGCCGATTTAATCGGGGTCGATTTTTTGGCGATTTTTTCCTAGTTGAAAAAGTTGGTATTAAATTGAAAAAGTCAGGATTAAATCAGGATTTTTTCCAAGAAATTGTTAGTCAGGTAGTTTCTTTAATGACTTTTTAATTTTTTTTTGAAAAAATCAGGATTTTTTGAAAAATGAATATTTTTGTATTTTTTTTTAATTTTGCTGACTTTTTCCAAAACCTCCTGGCTTTAACGAATTTTTCAATTTCTGGACCCTTGCCAATTGAATCCCGACTTCGACTTTTTCCACATTGGTTACAACATATAAAATTATAAATATATCTGCTTATGTTGATGTCTGCTATGACCCCAGGGGGGCATATATGGCATTAAATTGATATAATATAACTCCAAAGGGTGGGCATATATGGCATTAAATGCATATGATATAACTCCAAAGGGGGGCATATATGGGCTTAAATGTACATGTAATGTGTAAATATATATGTAATAGGGTCAGTCTAATAATATAGGGGCCACATGTGCAGTGGTGAATATATATAGAGATCATGTAGTCATCATTGAGAACATGATTTGGATGTATGAATGTATTGGAGTATTTGGAGGAGTTTCCCATATACATTTAACCCCATATATGCCTTCCTTGAGGTTATATCAATGACATCATCATTTGAACCTGGGTTCCTTCCTGTCTTGATCTTTATCAACTACAATCTCTTACAAAGGGATTCAACTGTAGGCATAGCGCTGCGTAGGGGAGCCATGATGGAAGGCTCCAAACAACCCTAGGCAGGCAAAATATGCTACTAGCAGCAATGTGAAGGGTCTCCCAAAGATAAAATCTCACACTTTCTCCTAGCTTCCTTGAAGGTGTGCCAAGCTAATATTTTCCAACCTCAAACCTCAATTTATACTAGAAAATGATGTTTAAGGTTGGTTGGGGTCTTGATTGGAAATGTACAAGTGTCTTGATCCTGTTATTCTGCACGGGTCCTGTAGTTCCTGTACATTTATATAAGTTTAGTGCCTTATGTAAGTGATCACATTTTGCTATTGCTTCGAGTGTGCTGCATGTTGATTCAAGGAAAGATACGGGTGCATCTCGAAACATGGCAAACTTGCACATAAATTTGCTTAAGATGTTCCAAAGTCAGATCTGTAACTGCAAAAAAGGTATGAAATGACATGTGTCTAAGGGCAATCTGTTATAACAGTGAACAAATTGGCAGTATGAAAAATGTGGAACACCCTAGGTTGGCCTGCATAACATTTGTTTTGTTTGGCTACTTTTTACCCCTCAACTTTGTTTTATCTCCTAATATGGGGCCAACACTCCATTTTTTTGTCACATGTGTTGACTTACCCTATAAAGGAGCTGTTTTCTAACCTCAATATATTGCCTTTTTCTTTCAACTTAATTGTCATTAATGATCGTAGTTATCATACATATTTTATGCCCATTATCCTGTCTTTTTTTAAATCTCAAACTAGTGTTGTAACAGTCATTGTCCACTGATATGAGAGTGTCTATCTAATTAACTTGCATTTATCTTTTATTTTTCTTTAGATTTTTCTATTATGTTATTTCAACAGTTCCTATGAGTTATACCACATCGTTATGGTAATAGTGTTAAATTGGTTGCTTGGAATATGTTGACCTTTGATTTTATATCCTTGATTTTGTTTGCAGGAGGGTTTCTGGGTTGATGCCGTGGAATATTCAGGAACAAGTGCTGACCCACTTCGTGATCGTGTAGCAAAGATAGTTAAAGATATGAATGATAAACAATGGGAAGATATTCGTCGCATATGCAATGTTTATGCTGATTTGGATGTTGAGGTTGAGTCTCTCCAAATGTTATGCTTTTAAGTTTTCACCATGCACAAGCAAGATAACATTTCAAAGAAGACATCTATATTCCATGGTTTTTTGTTCCTTCTTTGGTTTCATTTATTATGTTGGTGAAGATAGAAAAACGTTTAGTCCTAACACAGTTATTTCATTTGCTAGCTTGCTTCTGGTTAATCCTCCAAGTTATCAGGCCAATTTATTATGGAAATTAGGCCTAGTGCATTTGTTTGTTGCTTTTTTTGCTTTTGGCTCAATTTTTTTTTTCACAATGTTTAATTAACAAACTGAATAAATCCAATATCTCATAATTTTTTCTAACAAATGGTAAACAGATTCTGCTCCTACAGAAAATTAAAAAGTCTGCTAATAAAAACTGCAATCTGAATCTCTCTATAATCTCTAAACACTGTTGGAAAACATACAACAGAACACATAGATCACTGTCAAGAATTTATGTTACTGCTTTTCCATTATTGCTAAATAAAAAACTGCTACAGGAAAATTTGCTAGAGAGAATTTTCTGTGGAATAAATAAGGCTGAAACTCTCTAATACAGATCTGTACACTAACCTTTCTTCCATAGAATTGAGAGGGGACATCTAGGATTTACCAAAATAGATCTATTGTTTAGATCTTGGGATCTATATGCAAGAGAGTGTGCTCCAAGGAGGATCTGTGTCCTATCTAATAGATAAAGAAACAAATTTACTATTTAGAAAGACTGCTAAAAGTAAACTAGAACTACATTATCTCTAAACTGAAGACTTGTTAATTTGGCAGTTCAGTGACAAATTCCAACCATGGGACGAGATTCCTCTTTTCGAGAGGACCAATTTTGTCTATTGAAGCACTCAATTTGGACAAGAGAAAGTGTATTTTTGAATTAAAGCCCACATGTGCATATTTGATCAGGTCAGCCCAAAAGGTGGACACCCTTGGAAGGCTATAAATACAAGTGATCTCAACTTCATTTGGACATCATCTTGGATCATTCTTCTATTCTTTTTTTTGGTTTTTCTCGCACAGGTCTGAGGCAAGTTAATGGAGATTGGTTGGCACAGGTTAGAAATTGTAGGGTCTAAAGCTCGCATCTTTGTTTTTAAGGTTTTGGGTCTCAGTCACAGGCATGTCATGGAGAACTTCCGACTGCAGTCGCAGGCATATCATGGAGAAATTTCGACCGAAGCCTTTCAGCCACATGCATGACACATCTTCCTTGCGACTGGGACCTAAAGGTTGAATTTTCAGTTGACCGAAGTTTTCACTCGTTGAACGCAAAATTCGACAGTTGACTATAGACAATAACAATTGACTACATGTTCCTGAATTGGGGTTTTTGATTATTGGTATTGTTGGGCTCATCGCA
Organism: Pinus albicaulis; assembly: GCA_034641835.2. Classification (NCBI taxonomy): domain Eukaryota; kingdom Viridiplantae; phylum Streptophyta; class Pinopsida; order Pinales; family Pinaceae; genus Pinus; species Pinus albicaulis. The sequence goes on from CM076582.1 coordinate 31,720,146, forward strand.
TGATATTGTTAGTTGACTTAGCTGGATAGTTGTATGGATGAAGATATGGATCATTGTACTCTCTTTTGCTAAATCATTCAATGACAATCTAATAAGAAGAAGAATTTGAAAGGGTTTTCCCCATAGTGGCTTTTGCCCTAGTCTCTGACCAATCCTGGTGTCTCTATGTGTGAATGCTTTTCTTCTATTGTTCCTTTATGTTCCGCTGCATTGATGATGATATTGTTCTTTCTACATAGTTGCATATATTGCTGAATAATGATGTAAATCTGAATAATGTTATGGGGTGAATTTAATGTGTAAATGAAGAAATGCAATTATCAAAGCAAAGAACAATATAGCCCTAAGAGAAATTAACATGGTATCAGAGGTGGGCTGAAGAAAAGTCATTGAAGATCACCCCTATGAAGACACCCTTGATGGATGCAAGAGAAGATGGAGAAGACCTACAAGAATACTAGGGTTTGAAGGAAACTCTAGGCAATTTGGTTATTAGGGTTTGATGGATATTATGAGGTTAGTGTTTGGGAGTGTTGAAAATTTGGTAGGGCAGTGTTTAATTCAATTCTCTTACTTGATAACTGCTTTTGTAATACTTGTTATGCTTCTATTACTTAGATCTTATCTTCATTAGCCTATTATGTCTTTCATCAAGTCAATTATCAAAACATAAGAGAGACAAAATTTTGGCTCTTCAAGCCAGGGCCAAAACCTCTCTCTCTTGGATTGGAAAACCCGATAATCATTCTTCTTATAAATCATCAATTGACGAGTAACAAGACCATGACAAAGACCCTTGACACCAATATGCCTCCAAGGCCCTTGTCACCATGCTCTTCTAGGCTTCTTATGTTGATCTTGCTTTTCTGCACCATGCTGCACCAACACTAGGAAAACTCGGTTCCTCGCCTTAAACTGAGATCTCCTTTCCTTGATTTGACCTCTGCCTCTTGCTGTGATAAGCTTTGTCCTCCATGAATGGATCTCCATTCATTGTGATGATCGTCTTACTTGCTGCCTCCTTTACGCTGTAAATATATTACTAAACTTAGGCAGGGTATGAGATCAATGGCAGAGGCTAGCACTGCCTCTCTTCCGTATTGATCTCAATCACCTTCTATGCATATCATTCTAGACTTAGACAACCTTCTCTATATCCTCTTACACATTACAGTTTCGGATCACTATGACAGACCATAACCAAAAGATTGCTCTCCCAAAACAGAGGTCCGAGAGGACCTTTCTTCCTTCGCTGAGATGACCCTTCTTCTCGCTGTATTACCTTTCTTTTTATCACCAAAACGACAGACTTATATCTGCACTTCCATTTTTGAGTTGTCCGAAAACTTGTGTATGTAATGAGGCCGCAAATCACCCTTTATATAGGGATTGTGTCACTGTCCTAGGCCGACATGACTGCTGTGAGTAGGCCGACTTGTGAAGCAGCATCTTCTAGCCATAATATGAGCCGACTTCAAGGAGCATATTGACAAGGTCTTGGAGCACATTATTACATCAATAAATTGTCTTTTGCAAGTGTAACAACACTACATATGCATGACTCTAAATTATACATTTATGACAAGATGAAAAAACCCCTAAAGACATTAAGAAGAAGTGTTTGACCTATAGTAAAACTCCTTGCTCATGAAACCCATGAAGCAATACATTTTATTATCTTTGTCTTCTGCATTACATAAATTCATGATTACTTACTTTTCAACGCTCCCTCTTATCTAGGGGGGTATTCATAATGGTTCATGGTCAATCTCAATCTGAAGAATCTCATAAGAAGAATTTGAATGGTAATCCATGTGTTAGAGCATCATATTAACCAACATTGTTACAGTACAAGGTCTTGACTAACAACTCCATCTCTCCACGAGACCGTGAGCTACAATGCTGGTGAGACCAATGATTATAGACACCTTAATCATTGTCTCCAAGGTACATACTCCACCCAGGTGTTCACTGAGTATGACCTCTAAGGACTATTCTTATCGAGATAGCTAATCCTCAAGGAATATCCATCCTTTCACGACTCCTCTTATCAGAACGTCTTATCACATTCTCAAAGAGTATCGAATGCCAAATGATTTCCCTATCCCACATTCTGTCTTCCAGGTGAAGACTAGAATGATGTGTCTATCTCTCCCTCTTAACTAGGGAGAACATATTCCACAGAGGAATATAAAGAATGCACCTAAGATTTCTTCTTGGCTTAGGAATCATAGAGTTTCTTCCAAGTAAGAAACTTATTATCAAGTCCCCCTCTTAGTCAAGGACCTGCAGCAGAAATGATGAAAACTTCTAGCTGCTCATGAAGGACTCCTTCCATTGATGTCATGAATTGAGGAGCCTTCAACTTTGGGATCTATTCTTAGGGAACGGATCATCCATCACTTTCATCCAAGAGCCATTTCTTCTATCAGAAAGTGATCCATCAATCTTCCCATTTGGTCTAGCTTCCTGTTATGCTGCTTTCAAACCATATATCTTCCAAAGATCTTTCATCCTGCCATATGGTTATTAACTTGTGGAAGAAATCTACTTCCATTTGGCAGCCCTGCATAAGCTCATCAAATGTTATTCAATTATAAATATGAATACTTAAATCAAAAGTTACCTCAGTGATGATCTTTCACCATGACATCCTTCTTGTTGACACATCTCCAAAAGATATGTATTGCCAAGCGTCTTCATCTTTTCCGGATTTCTTATCAGAGTCTACATATCTTGCCAAGAGATTTTCTAGTCAAGTCTTCTTGGCTTCCTTGGATGTTGACTGCCTCTTTTCATGATTGCACTTTTTCGTGATCTCTTCCTTTCTCTTTCACACAATATTATACTATTCCCAGGAACTTCCAATGTGCAACTCCTTGATAGTATATAATCACCTCATATTCCATATGAGGACATATTATGTTGATTTCATCTGGTGTGGAACATGTCTATTGAAAACCTGTGCATTGGAAGAGTTTCTGCTTTCTTTGATCCTACTTCTTCTACCTACAACTATATGACCTGTCTACATAGCATCTAGTGTCAGCATAAATATATATATGTACCTCATTTCTTTTCTTTGAGTCATGCTGCAACACATTTCCTTAGAGTGAAGAGTTTTATTCCCTTGACCTGCTACATCAATATGTCATCATTTCTAATCCCAAAATTCTGCAAGTTAGAATTTCTCAAGGAAACCTATTGCTTCCTTTCTAACCAGTGAGTCCAAAGAGGACTCCATTAGAAAATGTCAGCATCTGTTTCCTTATTGATTATTGAATGATGACCTTTGATCTCGATGACTGCCTTATATAAATGTTTTTCAGTGAGGTTCCCAGGAGTCTCTTATAGCATAGATGTCACATATGTGTTACAGACATCCTCCTACAATGAGTGCTCCTCCTTCAATGCTTCCATCATGATGCCAATCCTGGAGTGATGCATTTATCTGATATACCATGCTTCCTAACATAATATTTTATGACCTGATAGATACCTCTTAAAGAGGAAGATTATCTCAATCATAATAGAGATCTTTCACTTCTTCTTTCTTAGGCTTCTTTGAGTCTGGTTCTTCCATGTTTCCGACGATTTGGGCTTCTTCCTTTTTCCTCTTGTCCTCATTAGATTTGGGACAATATTTCATTACACCCATAGCATTGTATCTTATCCATGTTTCATCTTTTCTTCTTGAGGACCAAACTTATTGAATCTTCCCTTTCTCCTTGATATGGCAGCATAGGCTTTATTCTCTTTACTTGATCGTATATCCACTTTAGCTTTTAACGTTGTCTCTTTTAATTCTCATAGAGACCATAGATCCTGGAATGGTGTTGCTTCTTTCTTCCCATAGATTCTTGAAGTGAAGTTTTCCATCCCTCTGGCAGAGCATTCAACATTACTGTAGTTATTTCTCTACTAAACATTTCTTCTCCCAATTCCTGTAATTGATCTTGTATTTCAGAAATCTTCATAAAGTATGAAATTATTCCCTCCTCTTTAGACATCTCCAACTTGTATAGTTCTTGTCTTAGAGATATTACTTCCCCTGCAGTACTCACCGAGAATAGCTCCACCAATTTGTCATATATTTCTTTTGAAGATTATAGTTTTGATACATAGGGGATGGGAGAGTCCTTTATGGATTCTATAAGAATCCTCTGGGCTCTTATGTCTCCCTTCATGTATGAGCTTGAGTATCTTCTTTTGAAGATTTAGATATCGACCCTTAGATATAGTCTATGACTTTATTCTTAATAAGATTTAGATCTGTCCTTTTCTTCCATGCAAGAAAGTTTGAAACCTCAACAAGATTGTTGCTTTCTTTGCAAAAAGACATTTTGACAGATTCAGATGAAGTCACAAAGATACTTACTTGAGTAGATGCTTTTCTTCTTCAACTAACTTCCTTGTTGATGATGATATAGATAGTAGTAGAAGCTCCGTCTTAGATTGACTTCTTCAAGGGTGGTGTAAAGCAGTAGATTATCTTGGATAGCTTGATGACTTCAGCAAAATGATGATTTGATGATGTCTCCAATAATGTTGACTTGGCTTCAATGAGATAGCTTTAGATTCCTTGAAGATCAAGATCAACTCCTTGATCTTGCATTTCTTCTTGAAAGGACCTTGGTGTATAAGTCCTTTGAGTAAGGTCTTTGATCTTCTTGATATAGCTTGAGGGTTTTCCAATTTCTGCGACATGCCTCCTTAGAATATGAAGATTGACTATTCAATGTAGATCTCTGACTTTTGCCTTCTAGAAAACTGATCCTTGATCTTCATGGTACTTGAGTGTCTCCCTGTCAACTAGCCATTTCTAGCACCTTAGCTCTGATACCATGTTGAGGATTTGGTAGGGCAGTGTTTAATTCAATTCTCTTGCTTGATAACTACTTGTGTGATACTCGTTATGCTTCTGTTACTTAGATCTTATCTTCATTAGCTTATCATGTCTTTCATCAAGTCAATTATCAAAACACAAGAGACACAGAATTTTGGCTCTTCAAGCCAGGGCCAAAACGTCTCCCTCTTGGAGAGGAAAACCCGATAATCATTCTTCTTATAGATCATCAATTGACGAGTACCAAGACCATGACAAAGACCCTTGACAACAATATGCCTGCAAGACCCTTGTCACCATGCTCTTCTAGGCTTCTTATGTTGATCTTGCTTTTCTGCACCATGCTACACCAACACTAGGAAAACTTGGTTCCTAGCCTTAAATTGAGATCTCCTTTCCTTGATTTGACCTCTGCCTCTTGCTGTGATAGGCTTTGTCCTCCATGAATGGATCTCCATTCATTGTGATGATTGTCTTACTTGCTGCCTCCTTTATGCTGTAAATATATTACTGAACTTAGGCAAGGGTATGAGATCAATGATAGAGGCTAGCATTGCCTCTCCTCCGTATCAATTTCAATCACCTTCTACGCATATCATTCCAGAATTAGACAAACTTCTCTATATCCTCTTACGCACTGTAGTTTCAGATCACTGTGAGAGACCTTAACCAGAAGATTGCTCTCCCAAAACAGAGGTCCGAGAGGACCTTTCTTCCTTCGCTGAGCTGACCCTTCTTCTCATTGTATTACATTTATTTTTGTCACCAAAATGACAGACTTATATCCGCACTTCCATTTCAGAGTTGTTCGAAAACTTGTGTATGTAATGAGGCCGTAGATCACCCTTTATATAGGGACTGTGTCACTGTCCTAAGCTGACATGACTTTTGTGAGTAGGCCGACTTGTCAAGGAGCATCTTCCAGCCATGATATGAGCCGACTTCAAGGAGCATATTGACAAGGTCTTGGAGCACATTGTTACATTAATAAATTGTCTTTTGCAAGTGTAACAACACTTCATATACATGACCCTAAATTATACATTTATGACAAGATGAACAAACCCCTAAAGACATCAAGAAGAAGTATTTGACCTATAGTAAAAACTCCTTGCTCATGAAACCCATGAAGAAATACATTTTATTATCTTTCTCTTCTTCATTACATAAATTCATAATTACGTAGTCATTATGAAGACCGAACCTAGTTACACTTTTCAACAGGGAGAAACCCTGGTTTATGGAAAGGTTTTGAGATATGTAATTTAGAAACTCTATCATGACTGATGTGAATATGTATAAGCACTTGTGAAAGATTTGATGAAGCCCTAGATGGGATAGTCTCTATTAGGCCCAATTGCTGATAAAGTTGGTTGAAATATTGATGGCAACATTGTCATATGGACAATGGACAATGATGGCTCTTGAAGGTTGGTTCAAGAGGGAGATGATCACCTCTCATTGAAGATAAGTACTTTTCGATTTATGGTTCTCCTTTATGTCTTTACTTTTGTTTAGACTTAATGATATGATTATTGTTTTGATTATTACTTATACTTCCTGCATGTATATTTGAGTATTTGGATGCTTCTAACCTCTTGATGAGTTGTGATAAGTGGATCCTTCTTGACTCTTGAGGACCATGGCTAGTGTAGGAAGAGAAGAACTAGCGTTGGAAAAGGCAAAGAGGCACTTGATATTGATCATATTGGTTAAGATCTATGATTTTAGATATCTCGATTCCATAAAGAAGGCTAGCACCTTGATTCTAATAGATGGTAACTTGATACTATTGATAATGTTTGTGATAAGCATGGTAACCTTAATGATGAAAGTATGAAAATAAGATTGATATACATGATCTTCTTGTTATCTTTGGTTAGGTTTTGATAAACTTAGTATGTCATATGGTGAAATCTGGATGACCTGACTTGATGGAATAAGCTATGTAAGTGATATTGTGTTCATGATCCTTGAAGTACGATTAATCACCTATTTGCTTCCCTAATCATAAGACTCTAACTCTTGATAAAAGTTTGATGTCAAGTTCATATTTGATAATGAAGAAGCTGATGATGACATGTTATGAATATGATGGATATATTTTTTAGAACTTGATTTAGCTAGATTTTATGATCTAACAGTTCTGTTGATGCATGACAAGTATTTTGATAGATAGGTTGGTATCTTGAATTATGATGACCGAAGTGGCTTCCCTTTTAGAGGGAGAATCTCTTTATACGATCCCTTCTCCTATTATCATTTGCTTTAGATGTATAGGAGATTCTTTCTTGTTGAAGTGTGTTTTCTGAACATAAATATGTTGAATTTCTATAGCATCAGGAAGTGTTCTAAGTCTCATTTTTGGTAGAGAGGCTTGGACATCAGTTATCCAGGGAACCCATAAATCGTTTGTGGAAATTCCACTCGGATATGACTTTATTAAAATAATTAATTATTTTAAGTAGACCCTAAGTTTAAACTCAGGGAAATTAAATAATTAAAGGGTATTAATAGAGCAGAGTGTGAATCTTCTAGAAAACGAAGATCAAGTCATCTTTTAATATGAGCCATTGATTAGAGATATAATCTTGGCCGTTGATTCATCAACGAGAACACTATAAGAAGAGACTTGAGGGCCATTTGGAAATCAAGCCGGGGACACTCTCAGTACCCGAAGGAAATCGATTCTGAAGCAAGAGAATTCGATTTCAGTGGGTGAGATTGTAGAGGCAGGATTGCAGAAGCAGAAGGAGGAGGGAGGAGTCAGTTATCGGAGAAGCAGAAGTCAGGATGATGAAGGGAAGGGTGAGTTGATTGGCAGCAAGACCCCCTCTACGCAGAGTTACGCAGTTCAGGGAGAGACTGCGCAGAGTCCTCACGCTAGATGACGCAAAGGGTGAAGGAGGTCACCCCGAGGGTTCGAAATTTGTCTGGAGGTTCCATAAAATTCAGCCAATTGTATGCTAATTTTTCTCTGCTCATCGGACTCTTGTAAATGTACTTTCCATTTCTGAAGATAAATACAAAACCCTTATCTGCTGCATTGGTTTTCCCACATTGGGTTTTTCCAGAGACAATTGTCCAAAAATAACTGTGTTCATATGGTTGTTTCTATTGTGCTACTCGTGTAATTTATCTTTCTGTTCTTATGCTCATGATTAAAGTGAAGATCTGCAAAATGTGTTTATTTCAGAATTTATTGAAGCATCTGTAAATAACTTACCTCATAAGTAGGAGAAATAAACCAAGAATTGCAGTAATATTTTCCGTCTTGAAAATTTCACAAATATCTGATATTGTTCGTCTATAACAAGTTCTAGTTTGAGAAGAGAGAGTTTTTCGTTACTCTAAGCCTCAACTGCATGGAAGAAAGCTTGGGGGTGCGGTTGTAGCCTCTCAACTGCACGGAAGAAAGCGTATGGGTGTGGTTATGCGTGTAGGTCACAAAACTAAAACCTTATGCATAAAATCAGGTATGCCCTAGCTGTATAACAGTCGTTCAAATATGGAGCATTCATTAGAAAGTTCCACGAGTAGGGAAGTTTGAATGTTTGACTTACTATAGAGAATGTGAATGTATTGACTAAACTTGTGTTTGCAAGTGACCGGAATATGCATATTAGTATGTTATTTTGATTTGATCATTGAAGCTAGTGTATGAGAGTATTTGATAACAGTTGCAAGGGTTTGACAAGATCTTATTGATTAGTATAGATGAGCAATGACATGATGCTTGATAGTTAATAAATATGCTTTAGAACATTGACATGATGCTTCATATGTTTTTATGTTATGGTCTGATTGAACTCACTTTGATAACAAATTAGGGTTTTGACTTGATATCTGATGAGTTACCTTGATGACAGTGTTGTGTGAGCATAGTAAATTTCAGTGACTAATATTGGTATTCAATAATGGTTTTGTATTGGCCTCATTGTCCTTGGCACAATGGTTGAAGTATAAATAGTTGTGATTCAGTATGAAGTAATCTCACATTAAATGGATGGAACCTGCATGACTCATTCTTGGTATATGCCTGAAACTTATATGACTTGTCTCTGATGTATCCATTCATAGTTAATGGCAGAAATGATTTATATTGTGATCATGAGGATGGCTTGATAAAGGTTGATTGGATAGTGCTTGGTAAATAAAAGGTTGTTGTAACTTGATGTGAGCTCTACCTAATACTTGGTTCAAAGAGTTTGTCATAGTGATGATATTGGCCAAAACTTTTATGAATTTGATATTAGCTTTGATTTGGCATCTAAGGCTTGATAGCTAACTTAGTTTATTTGATTACACAGTAATGATTTGTGTAAGGCTGAGCATATTGGTCTGGTTAAGTGTTATGTTTGCAAAAAGCATTGTATGAAGCAAGCTCCCCGAGCTTGGTATGTCTGCATTGACATTTATTTGGTGAAGTCAAGAAGATGCGTCGATCCGAACCTCTACTTCAAAAGGGGTCGAAGGTATGACTTTGATTTTGGTTTTATCTGCTGATGGTCTACTCTTGTTAGGTAATGAGCCTCGGATGATCAAAGTAAGAGGGAGTTGGCTTCTAAAGCTCGAAATAATGAATCATGGGATGATGAATCACTTTTTGAAGTTTGGAAAAGAAAATCTATATCGCGAAGCTATTGAAGAGTTTTTGGAAAGTGGAAATGCAAATCCTTGGACACTCCGATTGAATTTCAATTGTTGAAACTTCCTTGGAAACTGATAGTCGATTGAAGCATTGATGTTCCGTGTGAACACCCGTTCGTATATATATATATATATATATATATATCCTGCATATATCAACTTGAGTGAATTCATGATTGAGCCTCTTCATACACATTGAGTTGTTGTCGAGCACACTTAGAGATATATGCATGGGATGATCGATTTTTGGTCTGATACATTCTTCCTGTGATATGTGACTGCATAGATATACTGATGTTGTTTGGATCATTATTGATGAGATGAGCACATCTGGGTGTTGCCTTAGTATGAGATCAATCATGATATTTTTGGATGAGAAGTTCGTAGCTTTAAGCATGCCCGAGGTTGAGTATGATGATGCTGGCATGGCTAGCTGTGAGACAGGTTGAAAAATCTCTTTGGAGAGCTATTTGAGCAGGTTCTGGATATGAAAGGGATACATTGCAATAATAATGAATGGGACCTGATTGGCAGAGAATCCAGTATATTGTTGGGATTGAGATACCTTCATATATTGAGACAATGCTGCTGTACGAGACGAGCTTAGGCTTGTGGTTGCTGCCTCCATGAGAGGGAGGTTGAACAAGGTATCCTTTTTGTGATATATATATTTTTGTTCTAATATAATCTTTGATTTGATGTCCTGTATGAACAAGAGACTGCTGCTATTGAGACATGATGATTACCAGATATAAGCACGATGATATGTTTCTGATCTATAGAGAGCAGAACTGATCAAGAACACTGAGCCAATTCTTCCCCCCTGTCTGAGTTTCTAGGATGAGGATTGAGATGGAGGGCTCTTGGGGTTGAGGGAGCTTTGGACAATAGGTGTGCATGATCCCTACTCTTGCAGTAGGTCAAGTATCTCCCCTATTGTCACCCATAGGGTGTTGTGTGATCCTTGTCCATTTTGACAAGTTGGGTATCTCCCCCTATCTTGGTCTATGCAAAGTATACCCCAATTAACATCATACCCACAAGCTGGGATTATTGGGATTGTCCCTCCCCATCTGGCCAACAGGTTGAGGAGGCTTGGGGGTGTGTGATCCTTACCTTTGGTAAGTTGGTTATCTCACCCAAGCTCGGACTATGGTGTAGGTGTTCTACCACATGACTCTTGAGGGTCATTGTTGGGAAGATCAGTGGGAAATAGGACGAGCTGAGATGTGCTCCCCTATATCACCCATTGCTCGATATGGGGTTGGAGATGTTTTGGTCCCCCATGAGATTCCAGGTTGAGACTTAGCTCCTCGATGTGGTTCCGGGTTGTGATGTGCTCCCTGATGATCAACTCTCTGATGTTTCTTGGGTGGTAGCATTGTGATCCCCGCTGGCAGTGATTATGGGTGGTAGTAGTGACACCCTTATGGATAGAGGGTGGTAACTTAGGCTTCCCTCCGATGTCATATTCTTCTTTTAGGTTCGAGAATGTTCAACATATGAGCAGGGACAATAAAGAGATAAGTAGGAATAAGCAAGAGATGAGAAATGATGACATTTGATGATGAGATACTTGAGATTGGATATGATTTGATAACAGGATTCTTGCGACGATTACATGATGTAGTTGTAATTTCTCCCTAGATGAGAGGGAGTGTTAACTTGGTAGCTTAGTGACAAATTCCAACCATGGGATGAGATTCCTCTTTTTGAGAGGACCAATTTTGTCCATTGAAGCGTTCAATTTGGACAAGGGAAAGTGTCTTTTTGAATTAAAGCCCAGATGTGCATATTTGATCAGGTCGGCCCAAAAGCTAATTGGACACTCTTAGAATGCTATAAATACAAGTGACCTCAACCTCATTTGGACATCATCTTGGATCATTCTTCTATTCTCTTCTTTGGTTTGGCTTGCACAGGTCTAAGGCAAGTTCGCGGAGATTGGTTGGCACAGGGCCAAAATTGCAGGGTTCAAAGCTCGCATTTCTGTTTTTAGGGCTTTGGGTCTTAGTCGCAGGCATGTCATGGAGAAATTTCGATCGAAGCCTTTCAATCGCATGCATGACACATCTTCCCTGCGATTGGGACCTAAAGGTTGAATTTTCATTTGATCAATGTTTTCGCCCGTTGACCACAAAATTCGATAGTTGACTACAGACAGTAACAATTGACTTCAGGTTCCTGAATCAGGGTTTTTGATTATTGGTATTGTTGGGCCCTTCTCATGATATTGTTTAGTTGACTTTGCTTGATAGTTTTATGGATGAAGATATGGATCATTGTACTCTCTTTTGCTAAATCATTCAATGACAATCTAATAAGAAGAAGAATTTGAAAGGGTTTTCCCCATAGTGGGTTTTGCCCTGGTGTCTCTATGTGTGAATGCTTTTCTTCTATTGTTCCTTTATGTTCTGCTGCATTGATGATGATATTTTTCTTTCTACATATTGCATATGTTGCTGAATAATGATGTAAATATGAATAATGTTAGGGATGAATTTAATGTGTAAATGAAGAAATGCAATTATGAAAGCAAAGAACGATATAGCCCTAAGAGAAATTAACAAGACTGAGGATAAACTTACCCTATTCTATCTATAGTTGTCCCATGCATTCATGCACCCTTAGTGCTAGAATACTAAAATTAGTGATTTGTCAGTGTTGCATCCTCATTTGCATATCATTATGTTGTACGTATTATGGAATTTAATGTTGTACGCATTTGTGTAATGTTGTTATAACAGAAGGTGCTCAGATTTTCCATATATGTTGCAACCTAATAGAAGATGATTTGAGGTACACTATTTAAAACTACTCTTACAGAAGAAAGTGTTTTGCACGAATTCCAAGTCGCTCCCTAAATATCTCCAACTTCCCTTTGGCCAAGGGTTCAATCAAATATCAACAACCTGCTGATATGTTGGAATGTACTCTAGAACCATAGCTCTATTCGTAACCTTGTCTCTAATGAAATGCTATCTGATGTTCTAATTTTAATATACTTGGATCGATCATGAAATACTGGATTTTTAGAGAGTTTGATACAACTATGATTGTCATAGTGAATCGCAGTCGCATCCAATGTTTGATATGTTGGCTTTGCTAGTTACTTGCAACCCTAGATGGCTTTGTTACCACAAAATATAGCAAGCCTTGGAGAGAGAAACCCTACAAGATAAAGAGCTAGACTAAGTGCTAACAATGGGATGATGGCCCACTGTCACCACAACCAAGGTCCCCTACTCTTTATAGACTTTCACCAATGGGAGGAGTCCGGGTATGATTTTTATCACCTATAATAGATTTTCTAGGGTTGAAGGTACAAGGTGATGAAGCCAGAGCACTCAAAGAGATACTTAATAAAGGTGCAAGGCTTTAAAGAAGCAAATCGCTCTCTAAGAAAATCCCTCAAAAAGAAGGCAAAAGACCTAGGGTTTTGAGGTTTCTTGATGGTAATAGGTAGCCACAAGGTTAAGGCCCGAGAGAAGAAAGGGCTTCTTATGATTAATTCCAATAAATACTAAGCTCATACAACCCACAAAGAAGTCCCCAAGGTGAGAGAGAAAGACCTAGGTTTTCCTTCTTGGAGTAGCACCTAGGGCAAGAGATTTTATGGATGAAACTTGGGCGGATGCCCGCCAAAATTGGAGCATAGGTACCCTAGACCCTAAGCTTGATGTTTGGACCCTCAGATTCCCAAAAAATCACCTCCCTAAAGTTTCACTACAAGCCCCAAATTTCCACCCTACCTTTAGGGGACCGAAATTTAGGAGGAGAAAATATGGAGAAAGAGGAGTTTGATCACCAAAATCCTTCGACTAGTGCCTTATTTTCTAGTTTTTTTCGTAGAGAATAGTTTGCTTCTTTGACGCCTTGTACCTTTATTGAGTCTCTCTTTGAATGGGCTCTAGATTCATCACCTTGTACCTTCAACCCTAAAATATCTACTATAGGTGATCAAAATCATACTGAGATTCTTCCCATCGGTGAAAGTTTGTAAAGAGTAGGGGACTTTGGCTGTGGTGACAATGGGCCATTGCCCCATTGTTAGCACTTAGTCTAGCTCTTTTTCTTGTAGGGTTTCCCTCTCCAAGGCCTGCTGATTTTTTGGTAACATTTTGGCACCGTTGCTGGTGAGGAAGTAGGTCTACCTCCTTGGTCAAATATTTGAAGAGGTGATTCCTTTAATGAAAATATAAGATCCTCTTCTGGCAACTCCATTGGAAGAAGTGTTGATTTTTGTAGCATCCGGAAGTCTTCCAAGTCTCAAACTGTGCAGGGAGGCTTGGACAACAACATTCCAAAGAACCCAGAAACAGTTGGTGGAAATTCCACTCGGTTCAAGAATTATTAAATAATTAATTATTTTAATGGAGACCCTAAGTCCAAACTTAGGAAAAGGAAATAATTAAAGGGCATTAATAATTCATAGTATGAATCTTCTAGAAAACATGGATCAAGTCAAGACTTAATCTTAGCCATTGATTAATTTTTTAATCTAGGCCGTTGGTTCTCCAACAGGAAGATTATAAAAGAAGGCTTGAGGGTCACTTGGAAAATAAGCCGGGGCACACACTCAGTACCTGAAGGAGATCCATTCTGATGTAGAATTCGATCTCATCGGGAGAGTTGCAGGGCGAGAAGTTGCAAAAGCAAGAGGAGGTTAGGGGTGATCGAGATCAGGGTCAGAGACCAGCAGTGGGTCACTGAAGGTAGCTTGAGGCTACAACGCAAAGATCCCATGCAGTATCCACGCAGATTCATGCAGTCCAACTCTGGGACTGCGCAGAGAATCATGTAGACTGACGCAGGGGTTTGTGGGGGCTGTTTTGAGTGCCAGAAATATGTCCGAGAGAGCTGGGCATTCAGTCTTGGGTGGTTTAGAATTTATTTGCCGAATATTTCTCTGTAAAGATATAATTTTCTGAAGAACTAATAAAAACCTCATCTGCTCCACCGATATTCCCACATTGGGTTTTTCTGGGGACATTTGTCCAAAAATAACTGTGTACATGTGATTGATTCTTGTGCTTATGTTCTCTACTGTTTATTTCTTTGCATATATAATTGTGAATGTTGCAGTGGTATTTAGTTCAATATTTGCTGGAATATTTCTGAATAATAACTTATTGAAATAATAAGTAGGAGAAATAAATCTATCACTGCAACTGGTTGAGAATTTCCATAAGAAGGAAGCCCTTGTTCTTCAATAAAATGCAAATTTCAATGTTTGTATTGTGAAGCAAGCATTCTTTAAGGCACATTTCATTCACCCTGGCGACTCCTATGTCATTGATATATAAGGACCAACAACATGTTGATCAGGTCTATTCTTGCCTTGGATATACCATGTGGCATAGAACCCACAAAATCCAAAAGCGGAATACCGAAAGAATTGCCACTACTCGATGGGGATCCGCTTTCAGCAGCCAATCACATAGTGAAGTTCATAAGGTATACCTCAAGACTCAACATATCCCAACTTCATGACAAAATTGAGTTGTTTGTCCTATCTATTGCTTCAAATAAGAAGTGGCTTGAATCATATGAGGATAAAATCATTTCTTCGTTCTTTATGTTAGTTTCATGTTTCTTCTTGCATAAAGGACCAAGTTTTCAAGCCATTGAAGAAGCATGTCAAGCCTTGGATGTAACATTTGAGGAAGCTTTCATTGAATACGAGGAGGACCATGAGGAAGAAAAGGATCCCTTTCTTGATCATCAAGATGAGGGAAATCTTGAGTGGGAGGCTGGGAGCATTATAAGAATTGTGACAGAGAGGGTTCCTTGGAAAGTAAAGTTGAAGATAACCCAATCTTTTTTGAAGGTGTTATCCATGATATTGTGCATATCAAAGACCTTGAGAAAGATGACCCCATTAACCCTTTGAACGTTGACATTAGTGATTACGTACATATTGAAGAGTGGAAGCGGGAGATCGTTGACCATCGATTTGATAAGGATCCCATCTATGATACCGATGATGATATCAATAAGGGCCTTGCCTTTCCTTACCATCTTCATTATTCCGGGGGTGTATTTGAGTCATCCATGTACCCTTTCATCACTCCTCAATGCACACACATTAATGATGACGAGCCTAGGTCATTTCCCCCTTTTGAATATGGTTATGAGGAAAAGAAAGTCATTTTTTGTGATTCTTCATGCCAACCGTCCCTTCACCCTTCTCATCATGTTCCTAAGGACCCCATGAAGCATTACATCACTAAAGAGACTTTTGGGAAGGAGTGCTTGAGCTTGGTCATTAATTTCTCCATATTTAGGGTTGAGGAAATGATTCGTTGGGACTGGCCTATTTCATGTTCTTCCCTTTTTTTCCATTGACCCTTTGCATGATTGATAGTCGTCTTATTTTCCCATCTCCCACCCTTGTGACATAGCATATGAGTGTCATGATTATCATGTTCGTTTTGAAATGTATATCATAATTGATCATAGTGGCAGGAAATATGATCTTGATCTAATGATATGCTGGTTGCATTGGCTATATGACTATACTTAGCACTTGCATATTGTAGCATACATGTTAGAGTAGGATGCATTGCATATTGATTTTGCATAGCTACTATCATCATATCATGTCCTCATGCTAGATAGATGCATTTAGATTAGACTTACATATTAGTATAGATTTAATTTCTTGTATGGTTTTATTATTTGATGAATGTTGAAATTCTGATGTTTTATGCTGTTACAATCACTTAAATCCAGAACTTCTTTATGTTGCAAAATATGTTAAGTAATTGTAGATAGAACATAAACCATATAAACTATATGCACAATGGAAGACAACCAAGAACTCAATGAGACAGAGAGAAGTTAGGTCAATGACCAGGGCAAAACCAACAAGGGGAAAACCCAACTAGATTCTTCTTTTATTAGAAATCAATTATTCAACAAAGATACAAAGTACAATGAAAGAATGAAGAAGTTCACCCAAAATATGAAGAAGATCTTTGACAACAGTAGTTGATGCAAACACTGAATCCCTTTGAGTCTCCAAGATCTTCTCTTGCTCTTCAAGACTCTTTCTCTCTCTCTCAGTCTTCCTCTTGACTCTCCAACTCTCTCTTTCTCAAGTTCGAATTCTCCTGTCACAAGCACAAGTAAGTGTGTCAAGTGAGGATGAGAGGCACAAATATATAGGAAGAGCAAGGAGGTTGAATTCATGAGGGAGTAACTCCTGTGCCTTGAGGAGTTACATATGTTAAAACAAGAGTGTAACTTATGCCATAAAGGAGAGGAGTGTATGTTGGACCTCCAATTTGTCATAATTTTGTTGATGAAACCATCCATTTTTGCATCATTCCATTCACCCATTGTCATAATTTTTAACCATATTTCTTCATAAACGCACCAAATTCCTGCATACATGTTTGCATGGTTTATTATTATTATTTCCATTATTTTTAATGAATTAAAGAGAATTATGCATGGTTTTATTAATGATAGTTTGATAGTTCAAGTTTCTATAGTTTCCACAACTATCTCCATGGTTGAGGTAGTAGCACCACTCTAGAATGAAATCCGACACATGGACATTGTTTCTAGAAGCTCCAATATGGATTGTTGTTGGTCAAATTCCACCCAGCTCGCACATGTGGACCTCCAGGCAAAGATCAAGGGAAAATTACAGTAGTTTTGACCAGTCAACTTCAAATGCGTTTTTTGAGCAAACAAAAACGAATCTCACAAAACAAAAACATAGGTTTTGTTCAACACATGCCCAATTAAGTTCTTTGTGAGCAATTTTCTTGATTTCGTTACCATTTGGGAGATATTTCAGGTTCTTTGGAGCCCTATTTTGTAGTTGCGTGAGTAAACATTGCACCCATGTGTCAATAAACGCCTTGTGAAGAAAACAGAGGTTGGAATGGACTGTGCTTCATCAAATTCGTGGCAACTAGGTGTCCATTCAATTATGATATTTAGCCATATGAATCTCCATGAAGTTACATTGTAACTCCTATATAAACACTCCATTGAAACAAAGAGGAGAGGTTAATTTTCTGAAGCATAAAGTGAATTGTTAAAACTTTGTTTTACATCATTTTTAATGAACAAGTGCCTTGAAGATTTGATGCGTAGCTGACTGGTCGTGTGAAGCTTTGAGACCACTTGTTTGTGGAGGGGCCCTGCAAACAGTGAAGGTTCTGCATTTTATGTTTTTAATGTAGTTGTTTTCATGTTTTCATTTTATCATTTGATGTAGTTATTTTCAAAATTCCAATTTGTCATTTGTTGTAGTTGTTTCCAGAATTCCATTTTGCCATTCAAAGTAGATGTTTTCATAGATTTTGTTAAACAATGCATGGTAAACACACACAAGGAAATAAGATAAGCGTGAGTTGCTTTTCTATTAACCATAGATGTACATTTATATTACGCTGGTGTGACTCTTGGATTCCACATTCCAAGGTCACTTGGACTCCTCTTTGACTATTCGCCTTCCACACCTACCCATAGAGGATTAGGTGTCCAACATTCCCCCCCTTAATCCGAAGGGGTATGTGTGAGTCCAAGAAGAGAGCTGTAATACAAATCTGCAAAGTATGCATGGTAGCACTTAGGCTGAATGAACTCTCTAAAATGTTGGCATAAAGAGGTGGTTTAAGGATGACCACCAACACTGGAACGCTTAGTGCAGTTCCCGGAACTCTTCCAAATCTGGCAAGAAGCTAAGGTCTTCTGCTAGAGGAAGTGCTCCTCATATTTTGAAGAGGGAGACCTTCAACCTAGAAGAAGGGAGGTCTACAACCTGTGATGGTTTAAGGATGACCACTAACTCTGGAATGCTTGATGCATTTCTTGGAACTTTACCAAAAATGGCAAGAAGCTGAAGTCTTCTGTTAGAGGAAGTGTCCCGAATTCTTTGAAGAGGAAGAATATCAACCTCGCATAGATGGTTTAAGGCTGACCACCAACCAAAGGCATGCTCATGGGCATAACTCTGAATCTGGAATGACAAGTTGTGGCCCAGGCTCGCTTGAACTGCTGTGTCTCTGGCTACAACTCTGAATATGGAATGATAGGTTGTGGCACAGGCTCGCTTGATGTGGCTTCGAAGCTTGTAGATGACCACCATTTTCCCCCCTGTCAGGTACAAGGTGAGAAGATGTCAAAACTCAACTGCAAGATTGTTCAATATTCTAGAACAAGTTTTGACATATGACTTAAACATCTTCTTGGCTGTTGATGCCCATTGCCAAGAAGCGATCCCTCCAAGATGAATCTTTGTTCTTGCAGGAGGCTTGGTTCTGAAGCATCTGTGTGAAGAATGGGTGTGTCGACCACAGTGCTTGCATGGGTGAAGATCGAAATAGTGATCTTTCATATGGCCAACTCGATCACAGTGTTGGAATTTTACAATCTGTTGTTGTTGCTGTGGAAGAGGAGCAGGATCTTGAACAACTAAAGGTGAATTGTGATGAAGAAATCTGACACTTTGAAATTTGATGGGTTTGGAGTAGTTTGGAATATGAAAGGACAACTCCTTGTCATATCCAAGACCTATTCTGTGCTTGTTATGGACAAGCTCTTCCCAAGGTTTTATGATGGGCTTGGGAAGTGCAGGCTGGATGTTTGCTTCTGCAAGCAAATCTACTCTTGTACTGGGCTCAATGATCTGAATAGTTTCTTGTTGCTCATGAGAGTTTGTCTCTGTGTTCTGAACAAAAACAAGTGCAGAATGACAACTCTTTTGCTGAAGCTCATCTCACTGAAGCTCTGACTCAAGCTGCAAAAATTCAATCTTGTCTTGCGCATCTTGTAGACAATTTTGGATGTCAGTGAGAGCAGCTTTGCTGGCTTTTATTGTATTATCCATTGTAGAGAGTATCAAAGTATTAAGTAACTCTAATATTCCTCCAATAGGAACCATTTTTCAGCAAATCAATCTTAGCAAATAGTAAAATAATGAGGAATTATCCAACTCACAAAAATTAAACGAGGACTTTTTTTTTTTTTGAATGGTTGGAATGTACACTTTCTATGTTGGCTTTTGATAATCGATCTTACTGTCTTGTCCAAGACCTTTCACACCTATATATTTTAACCAACTCTCTTCTTGAGCTGTCGAGCTCTGTGCTCACTCCTCCCGCTCCTTCCCACTATGCTCCACCTGCCTTAGACAGCCTCTAAACGCTAAACAATGACACAAGGATCTTGTCATACGTTAGTCTCAATCATCGAGAAAGAGCCCGAGGAGTAGGATTTAACAATCTTATATTAGGCCTCAAATAATTGCACATATTGTAGAAGTATATGGCCTTACAAAATACAACCACCAAAGCTGAGTTATTGAAGGATGTCACGGTTGTTGTCACTGTTACAACGCTACAGTTCTGGCATAGGAAAGGGACATCATATAGGCTAAGAATGGTCTCATAAAACCTTTGTATTCTCGATTGTTGTGCTAGCTGAAGGAGGGCCAAAAAATGTCCCTTCTAATAGATCTTTGAAAATTACAATGAAAATTTCACACACAGGATCTTAGAGAAATAGGGCCAAATGGCCTCAAGAAGCACGAGCTGATCCAGAGAAAAACAAAGAATGTTTTCAAAACTAATCCAAAATTTCAACCTCCTATATAAACTTCAACGTTCCAACATTAAAAAATCATTCAAATACAGTGTTGAAATTTGGTTACTGGAGGACAGGTGGTTCCCTAAGGCTTTGATCTTTGCCCTAGGGAAAAGTGTCCAAAAGAATTTAATTTTTCTCCTAAAGTGACTTTATAAAGTTATAAAGTCAAATCTAATTTAAAAGTGACTTTAAGTGATAAAGTTACTAAGTCTAATTTTAAAGTGACTTTAATAAAGTCAATGTGAAATTAGAAAGGGAAAAGTGACTTTGGAAATAAATGACTAAGTGGGTCTTTATTAAAGAGGGGTGAATTAAAAAATAGAAAGTGAGATTTAAATGAGCATTTAATCTCAGCGCTAGATCTAAAGCTATCTCAGCCATTAGATTTAGGGATTCCCCAAAAGTCACTTAGGGTTGGGTTAAAGGAGGAAAATGAGGGAAAAGGTCATTCATTCTTTCATGAGCATATTGAGAGAAGGAGAAGAAGAGAGCAAAGGAGATTTCTGAGCAGTGAGGAGAAGGAGAACAGAACTTTGGCACGCATACCGAGGCAACACTTCAGCAAATCCGTACAGCGGGGTTGGCACACAGTTCAAGGCAGTTTTGGCACCTTTTTCAAGGCAGATTCCGTACAGCAGCGTTGGGTACACATTCCTAGGCTGTACACTTTCTGGCACAGATTTCGAGGGAGGAAAGTTGTTGTTTTTGTGGCACAGATTTGGAGGTAGGCCGTATAGCTTGCTGTTGTTGCTGTGCACAGAAATCTAGGCAGTTTCTGTACAACAACATTTATCAGTCTGCACGCTTTCCAAGGAGGTCATACGTCAAGATTTATTGTTGTTTTGCACGCAAAAAGAGGAGGCCGTACATCAGCATTTATTGTTGTATTTTTGGGCACGAAAAACAACGGAGAAAGTACAACATTTATCGTTGTTTCTGTTTTGCTGTGTACACATTTTCCGAGGCGGTGGTTAAGCACGGAAAACGAGATAAGTTGTATTTATTACTTGCTGAAAATTTTCTGAGTATTTCTCTCTCACTGTAAAAACATTTATCAGAAATAAGAAGTTTTCGAACTGGTTTTCCCCAAGAGTTGTAGGGGGTTTTTCCAGGGTCAAGTTGACCAAAAATCAGCGTGTCTTTTTTCTGTGTGTGGCTGATTTAATTTTTTGAGTTTTTATTTCTGCATTTCAGCACTCCAGAATTTGTGTTTTTCAGAAAATATTTATTTTTCCAGCTTGTTGAATGTATGGCTATGGGAATGGGCATTTAACTTTATGGGAGAAATAAGGAGAAATTGAAAACCGGGGTTGGGTTATAAAATTTCTACATGGTATCAGAGCTATTTTGCTGAAAAGTGCAGTTTGGGACAGCAAGAAGAAAAATTACAGCAAGCTGATTTTTCACACAGAAAATAGTACTTTTACTACAACAGTGTTATTTTCAGTTTATTAGGACAACAAGCATGTCTTTGGGCTTGAGGGTGGAGAATAGGTTGGATGGGCATAGTAACTACAGTGTTTGGAAGGAGAGAATGTAGAGCATCTTTGAGGAGGCAAAAGTCTGGGATATCATGGTGCATACCGCACAACACCTTGTTAATGTGCCTACTGATGTTGTTCAGTTGGCAACATTTAATAAAAAGAATAACAAGGATAAGAGACTGATTCTGGATGGAATCAAAGACCATTGCATTCCTCATGTGAGAGGAAAGAGATATGCTCATGAGATGTGGACAGCATTGACCAATCTCTACCAGAGTACCAATGAGAACAGGAAAATGGTCCTAAGGGAGAAGCTGAAGACCATTAAGATGGGCAAGACTGATAGTGCAACTGGATATCTCACAAAGATTAATGATGTGAGAGATGCATTGGCAGCAGTTGGAGAAGTCATTCCACCCATTGAGTTGGTGCAGATTGTAGTGAATAGCCTTCCCAGTTCATAGCTGAACTTTGCTGATGGGGTATGTGCATGTGAGACCCTTCCCACTTGGGAGAGGTTCTGGGATGATTTCATACAGACAGAAATCAGAAAGAGCCAGCTTGGGGCAGCCAAACCAGTTGAGCAGGATGAGGATGTAGCACTGTTGGCAGGAGGCAAAAAAGACAAGGGAAAGAAGCAAGCTTCCACAAGTGTTGGTGGGGGCAAAGGCAAAGGTAAAGGTAAACAGGTGAACACGTAGAAGGATTATTCCAAGGTGAAATGTTGGAATTGTCAGAAGATGGGACACTATGCAGTTGTGTGTCCGGAGAAGAAGAATAAGGGGAAGAACTAGAGCATGGCAGCATTAGCAGAGATAGAGGACTTTACGGATAGCTTTGACCGGGAGTTTGGGTTCATTGCTTGTGAGTCCACTAGTGCATAATCACCTGCCACGGAGGTTGAGAGGGAGTGTGCTTTTCCCTCCACTAGCGGAGCATCTTCAGGTATCTGTTATGTTGACAGTGGGGCTTCACGTCAAAATGACAAGAGTCCGTGAGTACTTCTCAGAGCTTTCAGAGAGTGGCACTGATATAGAGGTAGTACTCGGAGATGACAACATTGTTAGAGCAGTCGGTGTGGGGACATTGACATTTGATAGGGAACCCAAACCTCCCTTGAAGGTGTCAGATGTTCTATATGTGCCAGGGATGAGGAAGAACCTCATATCCGTCTCAACATTGGAGGACAAAGGATATGAGATATTGTTCAGGAGAGGACAGGTGTTGATATATCCTAGTGGCGCTCCAATTGAGTTAGCTGGAGTGATTGGCGTACGCCATGCAAAGGTGTACAAGTTTGCATTTCAGCCCCTTTTGGCATTGAGCAGTAGTACCGACAGCGGAGCTAGCAGTTCAGAGCTGTGCGAGATTTGGCACCGCAGGATGGGGCACATGTATCATGGAGCCTTGAGGACATTGCGGGAGATCACTATAGGTGTGCCAGATTTCAGTATTGATCACTTTGATACATGCAGAGGATGTGCTATGGGCAAGTTTGCCAAATCCCCTTTTCCCAGCAGTGACAACAGATCGACTGGGATACGTGATTTGATTCATTCCGATGTGAACGGTCGGATGTCTCATGTTTCCTTGAGTGGGTATGAGTATTATGTTTTATTCATTGATAATCACTCTAGGAGGACCTGGATTTATTTCTTGAAGACCAAAAGTGAGGCCTTCAAGCGGTTTTAGGAGTTCAGAGCTCTTGTGGAGACTCAGACAGGTCGGAAGATCAAGTCCCCGAGGTCGGACAATGGAGGAGAGTACACCCTTGGTGAGTTTGTTGAGTATTGTGCAGAGGTAGGCATTAGGAGGGAGTTCACAGTTCCTTACAACCCCCAACAGAATGGGGTCGCGGAGAGGAAGAACAGATCCGTCGTTGGGGCTGCCAAAGCCATGTTACATGATTAGGGGTTACCATTGTTTTTGTGGGCAGAGGCCTGCAACACTGCTGTATATTTGTAGAACAGGAGTCCACATCGTGCCTTGGGGCATGTGACTCTGGAGGAGGTTTTTTCTGGGAAGAAGCCTGATGTTGGTCATCTTCGTATCTCTGGGTGTATTGCATACTCCTACGTAACTAAGGAGAAGAGGACCAAGCTAGAGCTCGCCGCAGAGAAGGGTGTCTTTGTTGGCTACAGTGAGACCTCGAAGGCCTTTCGGATTTATATTCCCGCACAGAGGAGAGTTTTTGTCAGGCGAGATGTGAAGTTCGAGGAGGACAGGGCTTTCAAGAGGTCACGAGAGATAGAGTATCTGGATTGGCCAGACCCTCAGAAGTAGCTGAGTCAGGCACAGGGATCCAGTGGGCAGGGATCAGGAGGATCCAGAGGTACATCGATTACAGTGTCAGGTCCGTGAGTGAGCAGTGGCTCACAGAGTCAGAGGGGTGGTGCTTCGGGCAGCATGCAGAGCAGTCCGCAGAGCAGTTCACTAGGAAGTCGACTGATGGACAGTTCACACGGTACTTCAACATCTACAGGTTCAGGTTCAGGTTCAGGTAGGAGGACAGTAGATAGACAATTAGGAGTTCAGACTTCTAATGATGAGGAGGACAAGTTTCATTCTCCGGTGGGAGAAGTGTGCTTAGGGAAGAGGAAGCCCAAGTGGCTTCAGGATACCTTGAGAGAGGCCACATCTGTTGCTGGGCCAAAGAGGCCGGTCAGAGAGAGCAGAACACCTGAGAGGTTCTGTAGCTATATGGCAAAGGTTGCCAACATCATTGACTCTGAGCCTTCTAGCTATGGGGAGGCAGCTAGCCAGCAGGTCTGGAGAGAGGCCATGCAGGAGGAGTATTCTTCTATCACGAAGAATGATGTTTGGGAGGTGGTGTGGAGGCCTGAGGGCAAATCCATGGTTACTTCCAGATGGCTTTACAAAGTAAAGCATGCTGCAGATGGCAGCATTGAGAAATTCAAAGCAAGGTTTGTGGCTAGAGGGTTCTCCCAAGTTGAGGGAGTTGATTATGAGGAGACCTTTGCTCCCATGGCTTGATATGCTTCAATTCGTTCCATCATATCGATGGCAGCAAAGATGTGTTGGAAGATCCACCAGATGGATGTGAAGACCATATTTCTCATTGGCTTCATATAGGAGGAGGTGTACATTGAGCAGCCACAGGGCTTTGAGGTGCATGGGAAGGAGTCCCATGTGTGCAGACTGACGAAGGCCCTTTATGGCCTGAAGCAAGCTCCTAGAGCTTGGTACTCCAGGATAGATACATACTTGCAGGAGATGGGTTTCATAAAGAGTGATGCAGATCCGAACCTTTACTTTATTGTGATAGGTGAGGAGCCTCTCATTCTGGTGCTGTATGTGGATGACTTGGTCATTATGGGTGCAGAGAGACTCATAGAGCATTGCAAGAGAGATCTTTCGTCGGAGTTTGAGATGAAGGACATTGGCTTGATGCATTACTTTTTGGGTTTGGAGGTGTGGCAGGAGGAGGGTCCTTTCTTCCTGGGGCAGGGGAAGTATATTGTGGACATCCTTGGCAGATTCCACATGGAGGATTGTAGACCCATGTCGACACTGATGATCACCAACTGGAAGAAGCTTCACGCTTCAAATTCCGAGTTGGTGGATCCCACTTTGTATAGACAACTGATTGGTTCCTTGATGTATTTGGTCAACACTAGACCAAATATATGTCAACACGATGAGCCAGTTCATGTGTGAGCCTAGGAGGGTGCACTGGGTTGCTGCAAAACACATTTTGCGGTACTTGTAGGGGACAGTGGATTATGGTCTGGATTATAGGCAGGGAGATGGAGTGAGACTGGAAGGCTACACTTATTTTGATTGGGCAGGTTGTGCTTCTAATAGGAAGTGCACTTCAGGGTGCTGTTTTGAGTTGGGTTCGGCAGTGGTGTCGTGGTTCAGCCGAAAGTAGCAGTCAGTAGCATTGAGTTCAGCGGAAGCAGAGTACATGGCAGCCAGTCTAGCTAGTTATGAGGCCATATGGCTTCGCAAGATGTTGTTTGGCTTATTTGGTCAGCGGTTGAGACCTTCAGTGATATACTGTGATAATCAAAGTTGCATTATACTCGTGGAGAATCCAGTATTTCATGATAGGTCAAAGCATATCGGGATCAAATATCATTTCATCAGAGACTATGTTCAGAAGGGAGCTGTGAAGCATGAGTATATTCCCATTGATGAGTAGGTTGCAGATATTCTTACCAAAGCCTTACCACGGGGCAAGCATGTCTACTTTAGAGACAAGATGGGTGTGGTGAGGAACACCTTCTTCGGTAAGAGGGAGTGTTGAAATTTAGTTATCAGAGGACAGGTGGTTCCCTAAGGCTTTGATCTTTGGCCTAGGGAAAAGTGTCCAAAAGAATTTAATTTTTCTCCTAAAGTGACTTTATAAAGTTATAAAGTCAAATCTAATTTAAAAGTGACTTTAAGTGATAAAGTTACTAAGTCTAATTTTAAAGTGACTTTAATAAAGTCAATGTGAAATTAGAAAGGGAAAAGTGATTTTGGAAATAAATGACTAAGTGGGTCTTTATTAAAATGGGGTGAATTAAAAAATAGAAAGTGAGATTTAAATGAGCATTTAATCTCAGCGCTAGATCTATAGCTATCTCAGCCATTAGATTTAGGAATTACCCAAAGTCACTTAGGGTTACGTTAAAGGAGGAAAATGAGGGAAAAGGTCATTCATTCTTTATGAGCAGATTGAGAGAAGGAGAAGAAGGGAGCAAAGGAGATTTCTGAGCAGTGAGAAGAAAGAGAACAGAACCTTGGCACGCATACTGAGGCAACACTTCAGCAAATCCGTACAAGGTTGGCACATAGTTCAAGGCAGTTTTGGCATGTTTTTCAAGGCAGATTCCGTACAACAGCTTTGGGTACGCATTCCTAGGCAGTTGTACACTTTCTGGCACATATTTCGAGGGAGGAAAGTTGTTGTTTTTGTGGCATGGATTTCGAGGCAAGTTGTATAGCCCACTGCTGTTGCTATACACAGAAATCGAGGCAGTTTCCGTACAATTATTACAGCTTGCACGCTTTCCAAGGAGGCCATACAACAACATTTATCGCTGTTTTGCATGCAAAAAGAGGAAGCCGTACAACAACATTTATTGTTGTATTTGTGGGCACGAAAAATGAGGGAGAAAGTACAACATTTATTGTTGTTTCTGTTTTGCTGTGTACACATTTTCCGAGGCAGTGGTTAAGCACGAAAAATGAGATAAGTTGTATTTATTACTTGCTGAAATTTTTCTTAGTATTTCTCTCTCACTGTAAAAGCATTTATCGGAAATAAGAAGAAGCTTTCGAACTGGTTTTCCCCAAGAGTTGTAGGGGGTTTTTCCAGGGTCAAGTTTACCAAAAATCAGCGTGTCTATTTTTTGTGTGTGGTTGAGTTAATTTTCTGAGTTTTTATTTCTACATTTCAGCACTGTGAAATTTCCAAAATTTTTGTTTTCAGAAAATATTTATTTTTCCAGCTTGTTGAATGTATGGCTATGGGAATGGGCATTTAACTTTATGGGAGAAATAAGGAGAAACTGAAAACCGGGGTTGGGTTATAAAATTTCTACATACAGCGTATCGGAACTGTATGTATTCAACTCAAAGAATGAACACATATGAACTTCGAGGTGCACAAGCAAACATCCATCTAACTTGAATTTTGTATATGAGCTAACACACAAATTTCAATACATAATTAATGCTCCATTTCAAATCAACAGTAATTCATTCCAAGAACACATGCTTCATTGGTGTAGAAAGTCCTCGCTTTTGGATTTTCGACTGTTATTAGAAGAGTCACTCTCTTTAGAACACAATTTGCAAGCTATTACAAGAGTCGCTCGTGCTTCAAACTGGTTCTTATCACCGACATCGACCGAGTAGAGGATGTCAAGACTGAACCTCTATGTATTTCTGCAAGCCTGTTTCTATTAAAGGCTTTAAGAGTGGCGATGATATCGCTCTAGAGGAGCTAGGTATGGAGGGAGTCAACTGCAATGTTGGACAATGTGTCGAGGAAGTCGAATCTGGTAGTGTATCTATGGAGCCAGTGGAGAAAGTCGAGGACGGGGAGCTCGAAGTCAAGCCGAGGACAGGGAGCTCTGAGTTTCCGATGTGGGAGGAGTGGCAGTGGTATGCGTATGAAAGTGCATAAATATGAGGGATAGTCACAATCGAGTTCCGAGGGAGGTCTGCCGAGAGATCGAGGCATAGTCAGGGACCGCTGCACAATGAAGAGGTGCTGCTAGGAGGCCAAATGTGGATTATGGAGGACGCAAAGGAGTATGTGGCCTGGGAGGTGTTATATAATAGTGTGAGGAACAACGAGGAGCGGTGTGCTACCGCAACAAAACTACATTAATATAGTTAAGACAATAATACCATCACAATCTCCAACAACGCAACCATAGCAATACAGTTAACATAGTAATACCATTCACAGTAACACAACCTCCAGATTCACAGTAACACAACCTCCAACAACCATTCAAGTTCAGTCATTCACCATATGCAAAACAACCATACATCAACCACTGCAAAAAAAACTTCAACGCAGAGTTCGTGAATGCACACCAGATTTAATAAAATAATTTATACAGGTAGATTCTCCAAAGATTGATATAATGCAGGGTCGTTCGGTCTTCTACCAAACACAGAGCGTCCAACACCATACTCCTGGGAATACTATGCTCCAGGGAATAATATACTGCAAATTCTACGCAGAGATTTGATAGATTGAAAAAAAAATGATAGAAGAGAGTTACAAGGGCAGAGATGGAAGCCAAAAATGGAGCTGGCAAAATCTGAAAAATGCTAGGCCTAGCCTGGGCTTTGATACCATGTTAAACAATGCATGGTAAACACACACAAGGAAATAAGATAAGCGTGATTTGCTTTTCTATTAACCATAGATGTACATTTATATTACATTGGTGTGACTCTTGGATTCCACATTCCAAGGTCATATGGACTCCTCTTTGACTGTTCACCTTCCACACCTACCAATAGAGGATTAGGTGTCCAACAATTTTCCTTTATCATAGTTTCATTAATATTCCTTTTCAAATTATCAAATTGCAGAGTGATTCATAGTTTTACTTTCAAGAACAACAATGATTTATTTTAAAATAGTTTCACAAGTTCATGTGTTGTTTACTTCAAAAAGCATTGAGTGATTTCTTTTCCAGTTTTTGAATGAGTTCTTTTCATGAGCATGAGTGATTTCTTTACAAGCAATAGTAATTGAGCGATTTCCTTTCAATATATGAGTGGGCGCTTTTTCAGTTCAAGAGTGATTTCTTTTCAGAGTAATGGTGATTTGTTTATTTCTTTACAAGTTTTATTGCCATAACATTTCATTTCAAAAACATAAAAATGTATAAATTCCCTTTTCTAGAATCTGATTTTATCTTCGTACACTAGACTGTTAGAATTTTTAGAAACTAACAAATTAGTTAAGATTTCTTCATAAGATAGAGAAGGTTTGTTTCAGTTTTTTCATAATAGAAAGCATGTTGATTTTTAGAACTTAGTTGTAATTTAAATTTATTTCATTAGGAACATAAGAATAAAAACATCCTTAAAAGCAATGTCTACAAATTCAATCATCACACCAATAAACTGAATTAAAAGAGGCTTCTAGCACATATAGTGCACTTGCACTTCACAAGTTTACCAACTCTGGTCGATAATTTATGTGAGCAATTTAAGAACATTAAATTGACAAACATTTTGGTGCCATTGCCGGGGAAGTGTAAATAGGAGCCTTTTTCTTAAAAAAAAAAAACTACTTCAATCACCTACCAGACCCACTATATCACGTGGTGCAATAAGAGCCACACATTCACAACATGAATTCTTAATTTTGCAGGTATAAGAAGATGTGACAAAGGAGGTTGAAGAAATGGACGAAGATGATGAAAATGAGGAAGATCCTTTTGGATTTTCCATTCAAGAAACTGATGTCAATGGTCATATGAAGAGCATCCTTCCATCTGTATTTCCTAATTTCAAAGGTATGAGATCAGAAGACCCGGAAACCTTTCTTTTTGAATTTGAAATAATTTGTAGATCTTATGGATACTCATTACACATTCAAAAATTGAATTTGTTTCTGGCAACATTGAAGGATAGAGCTCTTAGATGGTTCATGACTTTAGGAACAAATTCTATAAGGACATGGGATGATATGAAAAGAGTATTTTTGGAAAAATATAAAGGTTATTGCATACACCATGACCTTAGAAATGAAGTCTTTAAGATGAACCAAAAGGAGGATGAAATCCTAAAAGATTTAGTGGAGAGATTTACTTATAATATCAAAAGATCTAAATTGCATAATTTAGGATTAGACACATTAAAAACTCTCCTACTAAATGCTATAAAAGATGAATGGATTTTCTTCATAACCTGGTGGGAAAATGAGATGTCTCTCAATTGTCATTTCAAGAGATTTGTGAACTATGCAATAACATATCAAGAGGAAAAATAAAGTATGTAAGATCCCCTCAAGATCCATTTGTGGCAAGAGTAAGTAAATCGGCATCAGGATTGGTAAGTCAAACTGAACTTAACAATTTGCTAGACATTCTTGGTAATTTAAATGAACAATTTGATATGCTAAGAATGCAACAAGCAAAAAGTTGAGATTGTTGCTTCATTTATATTTTTCCCTAAATGTAGAAAGACACATGCTTTTCATGAATGTCCACTTGATAACATTAAAATTTGTGACATTTGTGTAGGATCACATACTTGATACTACTAAAGATTATCCATCATTACTAGGGTTAAAGGTAGTTTACTAGGAAGCAAATCAAACACTTGAACAATCTTGTTATGTTGCTCCAAGAAGACCAGGGTAGCCTCATCAACCTGGTATGATGCAAGTTCTCAATTCTCAATTTCAGGGTTATGCACAACAATCTCAAAGTAATTGGCAAACACCCTTGCCTTGGCAACCTTGGACATCTCAATCCCAACCTCAAAACCAACCTTGGCAACCTTGGCCATCTCAATCCCAACCTCAAAACCAATCTTGGCAACAAGGTTGGCAAGATCCTTACAGAAGAAATCCACTGTATCCTCAATCTTTTCCTCACTATCTTCAATACCAATATCAATGTTATCCATACCATTCACCTCCACCACAACATCAATATGACCCTCAGTTGACCTCAATTCAACCTTTCCCATTACCACCCACACGCACACCAAAGATCCATTCCCACTCCACTACTTGCAAAACCATTTCATATCCCCAACAATAAAACACCTCAATCCACTTACAATGTTGAGGTATTGCAAAATTATAAATTTATGTAGATATTTTATGCTTGATGCAACTTTACTTATCACTACAGCAATCACATAAACAATCAAGTAAAATGTTGATAGAACATACCAATGGATCTACAGAAGACAAACCAGAAATAAAAAAATGTGGTGGTGCGTTACGACAGTCAATAGGATGCTTCAACCAGCAAAGTCTCCTTGGTTAGCCAACCCAGCATGTGTCACAACAACCCTCAAAACAGCCACACGGTCAACTCAAAGTCAACCCCAGAAAAGTCAATGCTACCCCAACGGCAACAACACCAGCAGCAACGGCAACAACGGCAGCAACAACAAGTAAAATTCAACATAGCACGGTCTACGGTCAACCTTTGACCTCGGTTCTTGTGCCAAAATGTACAACCTTCCAAAATTGAAGTCTCCACCAAAAATCAGCTCCTTTGGACCATGCGTTGACCAAAGTCAACGCTCGTCAAACTTTCGTGGAAACCCTAGCTGCAGCAGCTTCCTCTTCGTCCTTCTTTCCCACGTGTGGACTGAAACTACCTCCAAGGAGCTCGAACCAATCAGAAGAGGAGAGATGATGTGTGAGGATGAGATGAGTGAAATGTCCTTCAACGTTGACTCTATTTATATCAATCACTGAGGTGTGTGACACATTTGTGGGGGGTGTAAAACCTTAAGGCCGACCCGCACATATTTTGAAAGTATTAAAAATAAATTCAAAATAAATGTTCTGCTCTTCGGATCAAGATGATCTTTAGATCGATCTTGCACCTCTTCGAAAGAGGAACCCAATAAAAATATTGGTGTCTTCATCTGAGCATCACAACATGGAGTTTGGACCTAGTTGTCCAATTTTAACAAAAATGATTCTCCAGCTGCCATTGAAGAACAACAACCAGAAGAAGAAGATTTAGATAGGGTGCAAGAATTATGGATGCCTGTTGATAAAGAGTAGTTGTTGGAACCTGAGATTGAAAAGTTTCTTGGATGCTTATCACTAGATTATATGAATGGAGATCACATCTCTGAAGACTTGCATGGCATGATAGTAGGAAGCCAAGGAAGACAAGATTACATTGAATCTTGGTTCAAGACAGTCATTGAATCCCAATACTCCATTCTTCAGGAATCAGTATCTTTTGACATCATCTCAATCAAGGCAATTGGTCTCTCATATACTGGTACATATCAAAGAGTATATTTCAAACATGCATATGAGTTTATCTATCATATTGTTACACACATGGTTCCATTGGAAGTATTCATATACTTGAATGTGATTTCTTTTTCAAGTAGAATAAGACACACACACACATATATAAAATAAAGAGGAAAATCAACCCTATTGTGAAAACCAGCCTGCTAGCGCAATTGGACATGAGTTTTGCTTGAAAACCAGGTAACTGGTGAGCAAAGTTCACAATAAGTTCTGCAATTTTATGATGGGTTCAATATTTTATCATGGTTCTTCAAATCATTTTTGGTTCTATGCTCGAGTTGGATGATGTGGGATTCCTTAAGGCCCACCTTCCAACAAATTTTGTCCGATCGACCTCAACACCTTATCTGGGATCAAGATCAAAGACTATTTGGAGTGCCTTGGAACTTGCATACATCAATGGCAAGCCTCCTTGTTGACAACAATGGGAATACAACAATGTCTCTTGATTGTCAGTTCTTGCAAGCGACTCGACTTCAACACATTCATTTGTCCCTATCAAGATGGACTCAGGTACCTTGACACTCATTTACATTTTCAGTGAGTTGTCTCGCATTGGTTAACGATTTTCATCATTGATCGGTAATCCAATGATTTCTTTCCATGCTCGACTTTGATACATTCATTCGCATGGCAGGAATTGTATCATGAATTTTGGCTTCGATGATACTTAATGGTTTTATGGAATCAACAACAACTTGCAGCAGTACATTTTATTGGTTTCTTGTAGTAGCATGTTCATCTTTTTATCATTCAACAACAACATGATGGCACCATTACACTTTTTTTATTCATTTCATTTTCAAGCAAAACAATAAATAGGGGCCTATTTCAGTCAATATGCATTATGTTTCATGGTTTCTACTTCAGCATGCAGTACACAATCCAAATCAGCAGTTCAAAATTGGAGAAAACAAATTTCTACAAAAATTGACATTTTTTGAAACAGTTGTGGAAAGTTGCAGTTTCTGCAGCTATTGATGTAACATGTTTTTGCTGAAGCAACTTGTTCCAGAGGCAGTTTTGGCACAAATATTGCAAGAGATTGGAGCAGAAATAAAAAATTTTGAGCTTCTGGGTTTTCTCAGAATGTGATGATTAGAGTAACAGGCGGGCATAATTAAAAAAAGGTGCAATTTTCTAGGAATTGTCAACGGGTTTTAAACGCAGATTTTGATATTTCATTAGTTTGGACAGATTAGGGTAGATTTCGGTATTTTTGCACAACAATGCCTTTTCTTCATCAAATTGGGATTCTGAAGGCATGTGGCGGTAGAAAAGGTAAAAATACATGGTTTCCCTTTTGAATCACTCAATTTGGCCTTAAAATGAGTTTGTGGCATATGTTTTTGTTGCAACATTGGGCAACATGAAGGGTGAAACTGAGCATAAATTGATTTGATCATAACTTGCAAACCGTGCATCCGTTGGGCTTGAAATTTTTATGGTAAATGCATTGAGGTATGGTAAATGAACACAAAATTTCAGTAAATTCCAGTGTGTATTTTTCAAGAAATTGGCCACTTTCACCTACAACAATTTCTCATTTTTCTCAAGATCCGTGCACCCATTGGCTGAGATTTTTTGTGGGAAGATGCATAATATTAATAGTAATAACCTCAAAAAATTTAAGGAGAATCCGATTTACCATTTGAGAGAAATTGGAAAAACAAATCTGCTACATGAAAACGATACATTTTGTGGAGCAAGGTCAAAGAGGAGGTCAACGCATCATGGAGCAGAGTACCTGAGCCAAATCAACACCAAATTGACCATCAGATCGTGTTCTCTTCTCCAATTCCAAAAAGGTAAACTTGAGGTAAAACTAGCCTTAAACTTTTTAATTTTTTAAAAATTCTAGAAATTTTGATGAAAAGCTATTGTAAACATGTAATTCCAATTTTTCTCCCATTATGTTTTGTCATACCTTTTAACAACCAATCCCACAAGTTATGATTGATTCTTTATCAACAAAGTCCTGCGACCCATGCAATCATCTCATTGTTTTCCGTGGTCATAATGATGTTCTTCTATGCTTTCACCACTCTCTTGTTTAAATTTTTTTTTCTTGTTAATCCATGCTTTCCTTAATGGTCCATCAACATGATGTTCTTGAGAAAAATAATTATTTTACAAATAGAAAAACCTGATTTCATGGTACATGTTTGTAGCACATGATCAAAAAGTACATGGAGCACTTAAATTATGTGTCATATTGCTCATCTTCAGATTTTTAATGGAAGCCAACAAATGATGAGTACAAAGCCACAAGAAGAAGATTGCAACAAGGCTTTGTTCACACACTCTTGAAATAACCCTCAACAACAACTCTTATTTTGTGTTATGTGCAACTCATCTTGTCAAAAGCTTCACATTGAGAAGTCTGCTTCATTCATTAGTTTGGGAGTTCTTGAAGAAACTATTTGATAACATTGTTGAAATATGATTGGTTGCTATGCATGGATGATAAGAAGACAATCATTTTGGACTGAAATCTATGATCATTTCTAGCCATACTAATGGAATGAACTTCACAAGGATGGAAAGCACGTTCTATAGATGGAGTAAAAGTCTTTATGTGTTCTTCACAATATGGTGTTCTACCAAGGCTTGAACAATTTGAGCACAATTAAAATAGTGACAAGTACCTGGATATGCTACTATGTGGGCATCCTTTCTTTTCACACAAGTTGCATATAATAAATAATGAAGGGTTGTTTTTCTTAAGAAAAAAACAAATCAGTAGGTATCACTTCTACCTCTATAACATCCATGAGCACCCTTGTATGTGAAGACTTCAAGTTGTTGACTTTCAAAGGAGGATGGGTAACTCTTCTTTCTTACTCTAATGACACAACAAGCAAGTGTAGAAACAAAGAGTTATGCTACCAGATTAGTAATCTTGAAAAACAGAGAGAGAAAAGTGCATCTTATTGAGATAGAGGGTCATTATTGTTCTCTTGGAGCTTTGGTCAATGATTTAGTTGAAATGACAGAATAAAGGAACACAAAGAACTGGTTGAATTATGAAACTTTGCAATGTTTTGTTTGCATGAGGACATGCCAAATCTTCGGTGTGGGGGAATATTGGGCCTCCAATTTGTCATAATTTTGTTGATGAAACCATCCATTTTCGCATCATTCCATTCATCTATTGTCATCATTTTTAACTATATTTCTTCATAAACACACCAAATTCCCGCATACATGTTTACATGGTTTATTATTATTATTTCCATTATTTTAAATGAATTAAAGAAAATTATGCATGGTTTTACTACTGATAGTTTGACAGTTCAAATTTCTATAGTTTTCGTAGTTGTCTCCATGGTTGAGGTAGTAGCACCATGTTAGCCTCTTTCTCATAAACAATTATAAATCCAAAATAAATTAAATATTGAAAGTTAGGAATTTATGCCTAACTCTCTAGATTGGGTTGTTCCTCTAAGTTATGAGTTAGTTTAGGTAACTCCTAGATTAGTGTGTGGTTGAGAGAATATCTCAACCAAGTTGTCCAAGATAGACGCACTATCTTGAGACAACCTCTTGTTACACAATATTTTGTCACCATCCCTGCAATCTCCGTCCTGAACATTGGAGGACCATTTCAGTGACTTCTATGTATTGTCATACCTTGCTAAAAGTGTCATTACATCCCTTGGCATGTCAAGAACATTTCCTCTGTTGATCATTCCTCAAACAGACTCTCAAAAACATATGATTTTGGGTCGGCGCTAGTAGGCAGTTATGGCCTCGCGCCCATAAAGAAATTAACACTGGGCCCTGTGCCCATTGGCGCTCTGTATCAATGGGGCACCCGCGCCGAGCTGTTTTTGGAAATTTTTTTAAAATATAAACAAAGTTTCCATGCCTAACCACTTCGTGAGTGGAGTCATCATGGTTTGTTCGACTGAATAACGTCGAAGTCCTCCCTTTGGCTTCTTGTTTCCTACAATTGTGCAACTCGCCAAAGGGATAGGACCTCTCTTCCATCTTATGAGGGATCCCAAACCACCTCCTCCTCTCCTATAAATACTTCCTTCTCACATGGTTTTAACTAGCTGAAAAGTCCTTACTATAGTTGGTGTGAAGAATAAGGCAGAGAGGCATCCATTGTCGAGAGAGAGTTTAGGCCCATTGCCTCACCAAGTTCGATCCTCGACGAATGCTTGAGACGCGGTTGA
The DNA here is from genome assembly GCA_034641835.2 of Pinus albicaulis. NCBI lineage: Eukaryota > Viridiplantae > Streptophyta > Pinopsida > Pinales > Pinaceae > Pinus > Pinus albicaulis. The sequence continues at coordinate 31,756,422 of CM076582.1, forward strand.
CTGAACTTGTCGAAGGAGACTGCAACGTCAAGGCATTAAGGTTGTAAAGTTCTTTTCTCTATCTTTAATACATGACTGGTTTTTTGGTTCCAATTTTGTGTTCAATCATATGCAAAATGTTTGATTCTCCTTGACCAATCGAATAACTGTAAATGTCACCGTTCACTTGATCCTTGTGCAGGTACACTGACATTATTACTGAAGGACCGCAACGTGTGAAGACAAAGATCAGCGGATCGCTGCTGCAAACTACAACAAAAGCGTTGGACCAAGGTAGTCATCTATCTCAACTCGTTTTCATTTATAAGCTAGGAATCCGAAAGTCCATCTTGTTCCCTTGTTGCTAGACCCAATCTAGGGCTAGAGGGATCGCTTATGTCTGCAGAGGGGATTTACCTGCTCAACAAGTTGGCGACCATACCTCTTGTGAGCATTTTATAAACTTTTCGAAACCCTAATTAGGTTTTTGAGCATATTTTTCGATTATTTTAATGTTTTATCTCGAAAAATGGGTTTTACGTGCGTTTATTGTGTAGCAACAGGTCCTCAACATGATGGTGATGAAGTGATGAACTGTATTTTATTACTTTTTCGGACTCGGTAAAAACACGAAAAAGTCACCCCCTGGGGTCATCTTTCAGCGCTTTTCTAGCTCTCGAATATTGAAAAGATTGCCGAGACTCTTGTCGTTTTGAACTCATTAAAGGTTGTAAAACGACATCTACCCAGTATATGTTTACCCCTTTTTCGGGCTGGGATAGATTATTTACGAAAAATGAATATCTTAGCCTATTGCGACTAAGAGGTTCTCTTAGATATGGTTTTCTACCTTTTCGGATCTATGAGACTACCTATGAAAAAAGGGACTTGCTGGAGTTTTATTTTCCGCTTCTTTTCAAACTCTCTAAACATGAAAAGACGCCGAGTTCTTCCTTTGTCAGACTCGTTAAAACTTACATGACATTGGAAATCGTCACCGTGACGTCACCGAGTTCCTCCTTTCTAGCGCTCGTAAAATGTACTAGGATGGATTTGTCCGAAGGACAAACGTATATGACAAGCATATGCTATCGCCTTCAAGCTTGTTTCCAAAAATAATTGGGGTACTCGCCAGAAATGGAGGAGGAAAATGGAACCAGTTCTCAGTCGTGTCGGCAGTATGTCACTCTTGAACATGACACTTGTCTACAATTCGTGTCGGGTTGGGGACATCCCATTTCGTCGTTTTGCCTCCATGGGTTTGGGTTATCTGTTTTGACCTCTCATCTGCTCTTTGCCATGTCAACATGACCTCAGATCCCCTGATGTCAAATAGTGCCAAATTCTAGAGTCGTGTTGCCAATATGTTCAAGAGAAGTTTCCTTCTGCAGTTTTCAACCTCTGATCCTCTGTTTGGTTTTGATTCACTATCATCTTATTCCTCTGTCTCATGTTGATGATGTGGGAAACATTATGGCCCTCCTTCAACCAGATCACTTCCTGTCGACTTCAATGCATTATCCAGGATGTTGATCTAGAGACTCCCTTCTGGTACCTTGGAGCTTGCATGCCTCAATGGCAAGTTCTTCGCATTCGACGATAGGTACTCATCATTGGCCTTTGATCGTGTGATTTCGCGGGTGTTCGACTCCAGTTCACTGTTCAAATTCCACGGATTGTACTAGTTGTGCCTTGAGAGCCATTGTCATTATTGGTGGTTTCTCTCACATCTATTAACAACTTTCATCATTGGCTGGTAATCAGACGACTTTCTCGCATGTTCGACTTCATCTCACTCATTCGCATGCTTGAATTTGTACTTGTTCGGGTCGAGATGGAGCGCAAGACTCTGGGTTTTTTCTGATAAAATCCAGGCTGTGAGACGATTTGGTTTATCATGACTATATGCATGCCTCTTCTGCTTGGATGGCTGCGACCATACCTGAGTCTATTTATTGATCCTTCTTGCTGGATGGTTGTGTCCATACCTTAGATCTTATTTTTATATGTACTGTATTATGGATGGCTGCGCCCATGCCACATATTCATGTATCAGAGATGTCAGTTGTACTTGTTCTTGTAGGTCTTCCAACGACAGTGTTTGGTTTGGGCACGTTCTCGAGAATAAAGCATTTCACGCCTCCCTCTCTCTCGGACCTCATGCTTTAGGGGGCATCTGTTACACAATATTTTGTCACCATCCCTGCAATCCCTGTCCCGAACATTGGAGGACCATTTCAGTGACTTATGTGTATTGTCATTCCTTGCTAAAAGTGTCATTGCATCCCTTGACATGTCAAGAACATCTCCTCTATTGATCATTACTCAAACAGAGTCTCAAAAAAATATGATTTTGGGTCGACACTGGTAGGCAGTTATGGCCTCGCGCCCATAGAGAAATTAACACTAGGCCCCTTGCCCATTGGCGCTCTGTCTCAGTGGGGCACCCGCGCCGCGCTGTTTTTGGAAAGTTTTTAAAAATAGAAACGAAGTTTCCATGCCTAACCACTTCGTGAGCAGAGTCATCATGGTTTGTTCGACTGAATAACATCGAAGTCCTCCCTTTGGCTTCTTGTTTCCTACAATTGTATAACTCCCCAAAGGGATAGGACCTCTCTTCCACCTTATGAGGGATCCCAAACCACCTCCTCCTCTCCTATAAATACTTCTTTCTCACATGGTTTTAGCTAGCTGAATAGTCCTTACTATAGCTGGTGTGAAGAATAAGGTAGAGAGGAATCCATTGTCAAGAGAGAGTTTAGGCTCATTGCCTCACCAAGTCCGATCCCCGACGAATGCTTGAGACGCGCTTGACTGAACCTGTCGAAGGAGGCTGCAACGTCAAGGCATTAAGGTTGTAAAGTTCTTTTCTTTATCATTAATACATGACTAGTTTTTTGGTTCCAATTTTTTGTTCGATCATATGCAAAATGTTTGATTCTCCTTGACCAATCGAATAGCTGTAAATGAAAGTATGTTTTCGTATGCTGTCACCATTCACTTGATCCTTGTGCAGGTACACATATATTATCACTGAAGGACCGCGACGTGTGAAGACAAAGATCAACAGATCGCTGCTGCAAACTACAACAAAAGCGTTGGACCAAGGTAGGTCATCTATCTCAACTCGTTTTCATTTATAAGCTAGGAATCCGAAAGTCCAGCTTGTTTCCTTGTTGCTAGACCCACTCTAGGGCTAGAGGGATCACCTCTGTCTGCAGAGGGGATTTACCTGCTCAACACCTCCTCATCTATTTAATTGTATTATTACATTCTTTTAATAATGAGAATATGTGAGGAAATCTTTGAGGCTCTCAAGCCTTTTCTGCCATATCTGTGTTTCTATGTTGTTGGTGTGTGTTAATGGTGTTTGATTATTCAACATGTGGTATCAGAGCCCATTTGGGCCTGGCCTTGGCCCGTCCTAGGCCGAGGGAAATAAAATGGTTTGTGTGTAGGTTTGTCCATCGAGTAGGATTGTGAGACTCGAGGGAGTGTGATGTTGCCAGAGTACTGCTGCTGAATACTCCTGCTGTGTATACGCTTGAGATGGAGAGAGTTATCTGCAAGTTGATTGCCTGGAACATCTCAGAATGGTGTGACCAGTGCTGTTGCCGGTAGTGTTTACTGTTTGGTTTTGGTGAACCCGATCCTCAAGACCAGATCCAGTGCAGGGAAGTTACGTTTTCTTTTTTTTTTCACCCTCTTCTAGATTGAAAGATTCACGGTCCAATCTAGTAGGTGTTTGAAGAAGTTTTTCATTTGGGCTTGAAGAAATTTGGCAATTACAAAATATAGAGCGGATTGAAGAAATTTGGAAATTAAAAAATATAAGCGGTAGTATAGTAGAAAATTTCCGTTTCTGGTTGTTAATACCCAATAATTTAGAAGCAATTTCCATAGTTATTGTCACCGCCATTTGCTGAGTAAACAGGTCGAAGCCCCGGAAGTTAATCGATTGATAGGGCTATTTGGTTAGCACATAGGCTATTTTTAGGTGAATGACTACTTTTAGGTGTATGTCTATTTATAGTGCTCCCTTGTAGAAATTTTAATACGATTATGTATTGCCTGGATTCCCCTGATCTAACAATTATATGCCACTGTTAAATACAGAATCTTTCTACCAAAATCTTTGCGGAAATTTAATCGCCAATTGCAAACACATGAAGAAAGATCAATCACACATAACACAGATGTTTTTACCGGGAAAGCATAAAGCTAAAAACCCCACTATCATATATTATGTATATATCATGGATCATGAAACAATCTCATACAAAACTCTAATCCAAGAGCTCTCAGTACAATATACAATCGTCTCACACTGCCATACAAAAATTGGCAAATACATGCGCCAATTTACTGCCTCCAGACAACCTGCCTCCACTGCACAATCCCTGATGGTCAAGAACCTCTAAATGATTTAATTCTAGCCTACCTTGACTACTCAATACTCATAGGCATCTCCAATGTGTGTGTGGTTGCATGAGTGCACCCACTAATGTCACAACTGATAGTCAAACTGCCCCTTTCACCTATCTCTCAACTGGGTCTCCACTGGATCTGACATGCATGTAGTTAACAGTAGTAAATCTTTAGTTGCATGTGAGATCACTCCATGCGAATTAATTTAATATTTAATTCACTGATCTCTCACTAGTGTATCTTTAGTTACAACTAGTTACAACTAGCACAACTGAGTTTAACTCACTTAACTGAGTTAAACTACTTTACAACTCACATAACTACACATCCAACTCTGTTACAACTTTGTATCACTCAGTTACAACTAAGTCCACTTACATGTCCTACCAACCAACCTTAGAACTTGAAATTCCTTTAGTCAACTGGTTTGCCACATCAGTTAACTAAAATCAAGTGCTTCAAGAGAATAGATTATTATTTATTGTCTAATTATTATTAAGAGATAATAATAATCGACATGCATTCTATTTTTAGACATGCAATCTACGAATAGACTTCGCACATGCATTCCGTAAATAGAACCCCATCCATAAATAGAATTTGCTCAACCATCTATAAATAGACTACCACTATAAATTGAATTTGCTCATCATTCTAAAAATAGACATATACCTAAAAATAGCCTGTGTGGGCCCCACCTAGTGTAGGTGCTTAATTTTCACTAGGATCAAGGATGTTGTTTCCGGATGCCAATTTCGTTGTTTCTTGTTGCAAACTTCAACACTCCCTCTCAACAAGAAAAGAATATCTTTGCATGCGACATGCAAATCCATGCATTCACCCTGCAACCTTTGCATGCGCCATGCAACTCCATGCATGCGCCCTGCAACTCTTGTATGCAACACTTCTCTAGTGTTTCTTGCACATGCAACACTTGCAGGCAACACTTCCAAAACTGAATAGCCTCCAAACAACTGAATCAGTATAATGCATCTGTCATCAAAGTCTTCTGACTTCTGCTGATACAAACTGCACATGTCTTCAGGAACCACTGTGCTGTTGACCTCTGCATCCATGCACTTTGCACTTGTCAACTCTGATCCGCGCTCCAGTATCCGACATTGTCACTTTGATTTCATGTCCTCACGACATCTGACTACATCAATCCAACTGATCCTGCTATTGCTGTACTGTGGGCTCCTCGTAGCCAGGTTTGATTCTTGAGATCCACACCATCTCAATGAATCCTACCCAAAATTTCTTCTCTGGATTATTCATGCATGTCGCCCCACCTCTCACCTGGTGGTATAGCGACATGCACTCCCTCTGCCCATCTGGCATGGAATTTCTCTGCATGAGTGGTTGCTCCCACTCCATGATCCTCATCTTGTGGCTGCTCCACATCCCGAGGTTCACTCTTACCTGCATGCAAATCCTGCTCCCTCTCCAGCGTCAGTTGCATGACTTTCTCAGACTTTCCAACAGTAGGAAGCTCAGTAGAAATCCCATCTACATCAAGTCTGTAGAGATTCATAACTCGAATCCCAACCTTCTTGGCTTGCCCTGTTGCTTTGTGTTGCAAGAAAACTTTTCCTTCACTAAAGACAACATCATAGCCTCTATCCTCTAACATTGTGACTGCGACTAAATTTTTCTTCAAACCTGGAACATGCATAACATCTTTTAAATGAAAGAGTTTACCTGACGCCCTCTGAAAGGTAATGGTACCAATGCCAGTCACACTGTATCGTCCATCGTCGCCCAACTCAATATGCATCTGGAGATCTTTCTCCGCCAAGTCACTGAAAAGTTTCTCATCTCCTGTCATGTGAAAGGAAGTACCACTATCCAAGTAGACACCATGCATGCGATCAATGAGAAGTCAAGCACTAGACACCATGCATGCGATCAATGAGAAGTCAAGCTCAAATTGCGAGGCAAGAGCCTCACCAGCTGCAGCTCCAGCAACCATCTTCTTGCCGCGCCAGCTGCAGCTCCAGCAACCATCTTGTTCTTCTTCTTATGTGGACAATTTATGGCAATATGTCCATACTCGTGACAGTGAAAACACTTCACTTTTGACATGTTGTGCTCCTTGCCATCTTCACTGGCCTCAGATTTAGAATGGAATTTCTTCCCCTTCCCCTTCTTCGCCTTGGCAGCCAAAGCACAATCCTTTTCATCATCAGGCTTTGATTAAGAGCCATCTCTGGTGTTCCGCCTGAACTCCTCCTGCACTAGATCCAACCACAGTCGTTCCCAATTCGGCAGTTTTTCCCGTTCGTTGACAGAGTCCTCAAAACTGTGCCAACTCTTAGGGAGTCCCAAGAGAGCCAGGCTCACCAAATCATCATCAACAACACTTACTCCTACACTCCCAAGCTCATCCCTGCATTGGACAAACCTTGTTAAGTATGCCGGAATAGTGTAGTCCTTTTCCATCTTGATCTTTCTGAGTTTATCCTTCAGCGCCAATTTCCTATGGTCGTTGCTGCATTGGAAAAGATCCGTCAAGGCCTTCCACATAGCATATGGAGTGGCTTTCCCATGAAAGCTTGAGACATTATGGCCTCGCACACCTTCCAACAGAATCCTCCTCGCCCTTGCTACTTTCTTTTGCCATGTGTTAAGTAATGCAGCATCCGTCGAAGTGGGCCTAGAAACATCACTGTTGATGAATTCCTTCAAGCCATTATCTTCAAGCACCACCTCCATCCTATCCTTCCATGCAATGTAGTTCGAGCTGCCCTTGAGTACATACTCTAACCGCAAACCATTGAAGGCCATTTCGATGTTTACTCAACTGTTGCACCAAGAAAATATTGTAGCAAATTCAAATTGTTTCCACCAACAAACTCAGCTACTGCTTCAATATTGCAATCTTCTTTGCTTTGATACCATGTAGAAATTTTAATACAATTATGTATTGCCTGGATTCTCCTGATCTAACAATTATATGCCACTGTTAAATACAGAGTCCTTCTACTTAAATCTTTGCGAAAATTTAATCGCCAATTGCAAATACATGAAGAAAGATCAATCACACATAACACAGATGTTTTTACCGGGAAAGCATAAAGCTAAAAACCCCACTATCATATATTATGTATATATCAGGGATTGTGCAGTGGAGGCAGTAAATTGGCGCATGTATTTGCCAATTTTTGTATGACAGTGTGAGACGATTGTATATTGTACTGAGGGATCTTGGATTAGAGTTTTGTATGAGATTGTTTCATGATGCATGATATATACATAATATATGATAGTGGGGTCTTTAGCTTTATGCTTTCCCGCTAAAAACATCTGTGTTATGTGTGATTGATCTTTCTTCATGTATTTGCAATTGGCGATTAAATTTCCACAAAGATTTAAGTAGAAGGATTCTGTATTTAACAGTGGCATATAATTGTTAGATCAAGAGAATCCAGGCAATACATAATTGTATTCAAAAGTGGATATTTCTTGTTGCATCGTAGAAATTTTAATACAATTACGTATTGCCTGGATTCTCCTGATCGAACAATTATATGCCACTGTTAAATACAGAATCCTTCTACTTAAATCTTTGCGGAAATTTAATCGCCAATTGCAAACACATGAAGAAAGATCAATTACACATAACACGTATGTTTTTACTAGGAAAACATAAAGCTAAAAACCCCACTATCATATATTATGTATATATCATGGATCATGAAACAATCTCATACAAAACTCTAATCCAAAAGCTCTCAGTACAATATACAATCATCTCACACTGTCATACAAAAATTGGCAAATACATGCGCCAATTTACTGCCTCCACTGCGCAATCCCTGATGGTTAAGAACCTCTGAATGAATCAATTCTAGCCCGCCTTGACTGCGCAATACTCATAGGCCTCTCCAATGTATGTTTGGTTGCAAGTGTGCACCCACTAATGTCACGACTCACAATTGATAGTGAAACTGTCCCTTTCACCTATCTGTCAACTGGGTCTCCATTGGATTTGATATGCATGTAGTTAGCAGTAGTAAATCTTCAGTTGCATGTGAGATCACTCAATGTGAATTAATTTAATATTTAATTCACTGATCCCTCACTAGTGTATCTTTAGTTACAACTAGTTACAACTAGCACAATTGAGTTTAACTCACTTAACTGAGTTAAACTACTTTACAACTCACATAACTACACATCCAACTCTATTACAGCTTCGAATTAGTTAGTTACAACTAAGTCCACTTACATGCCCCACCAACCAACCTTAAAACTCGAAATTCCTTCAGTTAACTGGTTTGCCACTTCAGTTAATTGAAATCAAGTGCTTCAAGAGAATAGATTATTATTTATTGTCTAATTATTATTAAGAGATAATAATAATCGACATGCATTCTATTTTTAGACATGCGATCTACGAACAGACTTCGCACATGCATTGCAAAAAGAGACGCCCATCCATAAATAGAATTTACTCACCATTTTAAAAATAGACAGACACCTAAAAATAACTTGTGGGGGCCCCACCTAGTGTAGCTGCTTAATTTTCACTAGGATCAAGGATGTTGCTTCCAGATGCCAATTTCACTGTTTCTTGTTGCAAACTTCAACACTCCCTTTCAACAAGAAAGGAATGTCTTTGCATGCGCCATGCAACTCCATGCATGTGCCCTGCAACCTTTGCATGCAACACTTCTCTAGTGTTTCTCGCACATGCAACTCTTGCATGCAACACTTCCGAAACTGAATAGCCTCCAAACAACTGAATCAATATAATGCATCTGTCATCAAAGTCTTCTGACTTTTGCTGGTACCAACTGCACATGTCGTCAGGAACCACTGCGCTGCTGATCTCTGCATCCATGTACCCTGCACTTGCTGTCAACTCTAATCTACGCTCCTGTATCCGACACTGTCACTTTGATTTCATGTCCTCACGACATCTGACTACATCAATCCAATTGATCCTACTACTGCTACTCTGTGGGCTCCTCGTAATCAGGTTCGATTTATGAGATTGACACCATCTCAATGAATCTTGCCCAAAAATTTCTTCTTGGGATTACTCATGCATGTCGTCCCACCTCTACCCTGGTGGTATAGCTGCATGCACTCCCTCTGCCCATCTGGCACGAAATTTCTCTGCATGAGTGGTTGCTCTCACTCTATGATCCTCATCTTGTGGCTGCTCCACATCCCGTGGTTCACTGTTACCTGCATGCAAATTCTGTTCTCTCTCAAGCGTCAATTGCATGGATTTCTCACACTTCCCAACAGTAGGAAGCTCAGTAGAAATCCCATCTACATCAAGTCTATAGAGATTCTTAAATCGAATCCCAACCTTCTTGGCTTGCCCTGTTGCTTTGTGTTGCAGGAAAACTTTTCCTTCACTAAAGACAACATCATAGCCTCTATCCTCTAACATTGCGACTGAGACTAAATTTTTCTTCAAACCTGGAACATGCATAACATCTTTTAAATGAAAGAGTTTACCTGACGCTCTCTGAAATGTAATGGTACCAATGCCAGTCACACTGTATTGTCCATCGTCGCCCAACTCGATATGCATTTGGAGATCTTTCTCCACCAAGTCACTAAAAAGATTCTTATCTCTCGTCATGTGAAAGGAAGCACCACTATCCAAGTACCACTTCGATCCCAATGCACTTGACACCATGCATGCGATCAATGAGAAGTCCAGCTCAAATTGCGAGGCAAGAGTCTCACCAGCTGCAGCTCCAGCAACCATCTTGTTCTTCTTCTTATGTGGACAATTTGTGGCAATATGTCCATACTCGTGACAGTGAAAACACTTCACTTTGGACATGTTGTGCTCCTTGCCATATTCACTGGCCTCAAATTTAGAATGGAATATCTTCCTCTTCCCCTGCTTCGCCTTGGCAGCCAAAGCACAATCCTCTTCATCATCATGCTTTGATGAAGAGCCATCTTTGGTGTTTTGCCTGTACTCTTCCTGCACTAGATTCGATCACAGTCGTTTCCAATCCGACAGTTTTTCTCGTTTGTCGACAGAGCCTTCATAACTGTGCCAACTCTTAGGAAGTCCCAAGAGAGCCAAGCTCACCAAATCATCATCAGCAACACTTACTCCTACACTCCCAAGCTCATCCCTGCATTGGACAAAGGTTGTTAAGTATACCGAAATAGTGTCGTTCTTTTCCATCTTGATCTTTCTGAGTTTATCCTTCAACACCAATTTCTTATGGTCACTGCTGCGTTGGAAAAGATCCGTCAAAGGCTTCCACATAGCATATGGAGTGGCTTTCCCATGAAGGCTTGAGACAATGTGGTCTCATACACCTTCCAACAGAATCCTCCTCACCCTAGCTACTTTCTTTTGCCATGCATCAAGTAATGCAACATCCGTCGAAGTAGGCTTAGGAACATCACTGTCGATGAATTCCTTCAAGCCGTTATCTTCAAGCACCGCCTCCATCCTATCCTTCTATGCAATGTAGTTCGAGCAGCCCTGGAGTGCATACTCTAACCGCAAACCATTGAAAGCCATTTCGATGTTTACTCAACTGTCGCACCAAGAAATTCTTGCAGCAAATTTGAATTGTTTCCACCAACAAACTCAGCTACTGCTTCAATATTGCAATCTTCTTTGCTCTGATACCATGTAGAAATTTTAATACAATTATGTATTGCTTGGATTCTCTTGATCTAACAATTATATGCCACTGTTAAATACATAATCCTTCTACTTAAATCTTTGCGGAAATTTAATCGTTGATTGCAAACACATTAAGAAAGATCAATCACACATAACACAGATATTTTTATCGGGAAAGCATAAAGCTAAAAACCCCACCATCATATATTATGTATATATCATGGATCATGAAACAATCTCATACAAAACTCTAATCCAAGAGCTCTCAGTATAATATACAATCGTCTCACATTGTCATACAAAAATTGGCAAATACATGCGCCAATTTACTGCCTCCAGACAGCCTGCCTCCACTGCGCAATCCCTGATGGTCAAGAACCTCTGAATGAATCAATTCTAGCTTGCCTTGACCGCGCAATACTCATAGGCATCTCGAATGTGTGTTTGGTTGCAAGTGTGCAACCACTAATGTCGCAACTGATAGTCAAACTGTCCCTTTCACTTATCTCTCAACTGGGTCTCCACTGGATCTGACATGCATGTAGTTAACAGTAGTAAATCTTCAGTTGCATGTGAGATCACTCCATGTGAATTAATTTAATATTTAATTCACTGATCTCTCACTAGTGTATCTTTAGTTACAACTAGTACAACTGAGTTTAACTCACTTAACTGAGTTAAACTACTTTACAACTCACATAACTACACATCCAACTCTGTTACAACTTCGAATCACTCAGTTACAACTAAGTCCACTTGCATGTCCCACCAACCAACCTTAGAACTCGAAATTCCTTTAGCTAACTGGTTTGCCACTTCAATTAACTGAAATCAAGTGCTTCAAGAGAATAGATTATTATTTATTGTCTAATTATTATTAAGATATAATAATAATCGACATGCATTCTATTTTTAGACATGCGATCTACGAACAGACTTCGCACATGCATTCCAAAAATAGACGACCATCCATAGATAGAATTTTCTCAACCATCTATAAATAGACTCACGCTATAAACAGAATTTGCTCACCATTCTAAAAATATACATACACCTAAAAATAGCTTGTGTTGGCCCCTCATAGTGTAGGTGCTTAATTTTCACTAGGATGAAGGATGTTGCTTCCGGATGCCAATTTCACTGTTTCTTGTTGCAACTTCAACAATTAGCTATCATTCTTGACCATCAGGGATTGCACAGTGGAGGTAGGCTCTTAGGAGGCAGTAAATTGGTGCATGAATATGCCAATTTTTGTATGACAGTGTGAGACGATTGTATATTGTACTGAGAGCTCTTGGATTAGAGTTTTGTATGAGATTATTTCATGATCCATGATATATACATAATATATGATAGTGGGGTTTTTAGCTTTATGCTTTCCCGGTAAAAACATCTGTGTTATGTGTGATCGATCTTTCTTCATGTGTTTGCAATTGGCGATTAAATTTCTGCAAAGATTTTAGTAGAAGGATTTTGTATTTAACAGTGGCATATAATTGTTAGATCAGGAGAATCCAGGCAATACATAATTGTATTAAAATTTCTACATGGTATTGGAGTTGTGTTATAAATTTTCTACATGGTATGAGAGCAGGAATTATTTGGGTATGCGAGTTTGCAGAGAATATCTGGAAATTTGATGCAAAATTTTCAAATACAAATAGCATATTTGTATTCCTTGCGAAAAAATACCCAAATTGAAAAAAAAAATCGGTCGAATCGGAGCTCGGATGAGAGAGATATCATCGATTTAAAATCAACTCTTTTGTTAGAAAATTTTACGACGGTGAGACAATTACAATGTGCGCGAGCCAAGAACCTACATCCACTGAGGTACAAGATGCATGCAAAGCTTTGAGGATCAAAGCAGAGATTAATGACTTGGTGGTTGAGAGGGAGCGTCTCAACATGGACCCTGAGAAGCAGTCTCACAAGGTTGTGGAGCAGCCACAAGTGGAGATGCAGAAGAATCTCAATAGATTTGATGTAGATGCGATTTCTACTGAGCTTCCTACCATTGGGAAGTGTGAGAAAGCCCTGCAATTGACCCTTGAGAGGGAGTTGGATTTGCATGCAAGTAAGAGTGAACCTCGGGATGTGGAGTAGCGACAAGATGAGGATCATGGAGTGGGAGCAACCACTCATGCAGAGAAATTTCGAGCCAGATGGGCAGAGGGAGTGCATCAGGGATTCTCACCATGATGCAAAGAAAGTGTGTGTGTGGCTGTGCATCAAAATTTTCAGATTCCAAGATATACATGCATTTTGATGTAGAGAAAGTGTGTGTGTGGTTGCATGAGTGCACCCAGTAATGTCACAAATGATAGTCAAACTGAATAGCCTCCAATCAATTGAATCAGTCTAATGCATCTGTCATCAAAGCCTTCTGACTTGTTGCTAGCTACTGCACATGTCTTTTAGATCCACTGCGTTGTTGACATATGCATCCATGCACTTTGCACTTGCTGCCAACTCTGATCTGCGCTCCAATATCCAACATTGTCACTTTGATTTCATGTCCTCCTGACATCTGACTGCATCAATCTAATTGATCTTGATATTGCTGCTTTGTGGGATCCTCATAGCCAGGTTCGATTCATGAGATCCACACCATCTCAGTGAATCCTGCCGAAAATTTCTTCTTTGGATTATTCATGCATGTCGCCCCACTTCTCACCTGGTGGTATAGCTGCATGCACTCCCTCTGCCCATCTGACTCGAAATTTCTCTGCATGAGTGGTTGCTCCCACTCCATGATACTCCACATGTGGCTGCTCCACATCTTGAGGTTCACTCTTACTTGCATGCAAATCCAGATCACTCTCAAGGGTCAATTGCATGACTTTCTCATACTTCCCAATGGTAGGAAGCTCTGTAGAAATCACATCTACATCAAATCTATAGAGATTCTTCTGCAGCTCCAGTTGTGGCTGCTCCACAACCTTCTGAGACTGCATGTTGAGAGGCTCCCTCTCAACCACCAAGTCACTAACCTCTGCTTTGCTCCTCAAAGCTTTGCATGCATCTTGTACCTCAGTGCATGCAGGTTCTTGGCTCGCGCACATTGTAATTGTCCCGCCGTCGCAAAATTTTCTAACAAAAGAGCTGATTTTAAATCGACGATATCTCCCTCATCCGAGCTCCGATTTGATTGATTTGTTTATTCAATTTGAGTATTTTTTCACAAGGAATCCAAATATGCTATTTGTTTCTAAAAATTTTGCATCAAAATTTTCAGATATTCTTTGCAAACTCGCACATCCAAATAATTCCTGCTCTCATACCATGTTGTATAATTTCTAGAAATGAAGGGAATTTGAAATGAAGGACATTAACTTTATGAACCACTGTCAATCGATGTCTATTTACCAAAAAAATAGCCTATCTGCTACCAACTGCACATGTCTTCAGGAACCACTGCGCTGTTGACCTCTACATCCATGCACTCTGCACTTGCTGTCAACTCTGATTCGCGCTCCAGTATCCGACACTGTCACTTTGATTTCATGTCCTCCCGACATCTGACTGCATCAATCCAACTGATCTTGCTACTGCTGTACTGTGGGCTCTTCGTAGCCAGGTTCAATTCATGAGATCCACACCATCTCAATGAGTCCTGCCCAGAGATTCCTTCTTGGGATTACTCATGCATGTCGCCCCACCTCTCACCTGGTGGTATAGCTGCATGCACTCCCTCTGCCCATCTGGCACGAAATTTCTGTGCACAAGTGGTTGCTCCCACTCCATGATCCTCATCTTGTGGCTGCTCCACATCCCGAGGTTCACTCTTACCTGCATGCAAATCTTGCTCCCTCTCAAGGGTCAATTACATGGCTTTCTCACACTTCCCAACAGTAGGAAGCTCAGTAGAAATCCCATCTACATCAAGTCTGTAGATATTCATAACTCGAATCCCAACCTTCTTGGCTTGCCTTGTTACTTTGTGTCGCAGGAAAACTTTTCCTTCACTAAAGACAACATCATAGCCTCTATCCTCTAACATTGCGACTGAGACTAAATTTTTCTTCAAACCTGGAACATGCATAACATCTTTTAAATGAAAGAGTTTACCTGAGGCCCTTTGAAAGGTAATGGTACCCATGCCAGTCACACTAGTGAGAAATTTTAATACAATTATGTATTGTCTGGATTCACCTGATCTAACAATTATATGCCACTGTTAAATACAAAATCCTTCTACTTAAATCTTTGCGGAAATTTAATCGCCAATTGCAAACACATGAAGAAAGATCAATCACACATAACACATATGTTTTTACCGGGAAAGCATAAAGCAAAAAACCCCACTATCATATATTATGTATATATCATGGATCATGAAATAATCTCATACAAAACTCTAATCCAAGAGCTCTCAGTACAATATACAATCGTCTCACACTGTCTTGCAGAAATTGACAAGTTCCTTAGCCAATTTACTGTCTCTAGACAACTTGCCTTGCTCACGCAGTTCTTGATGAATGCAATCCTTAATCACAAAGAATTTCAACCTTCCTCAACTGCGCTGCTCTGATGGTCAAGAACCTCTGAATGATTCGATCTTGCCTTGCCTTGATTGCGCAATCCTCATTGGCATCTCTGTTGGACACCTAATCCTCTATGGGTAGGTGTGGAAGCTGAACCGTCACAAAAGGAGTCCAAGTGACCTTGGAATGTGGAATCCAAGGGTCACCTCATTGTATTATAAATTTACATCATATCAATGGTAATATGAAATGAATGCCTATCTTTCCTATTTTGTGTGTTTAGTTTCTTCACCCACCATGTGTGTATTTAACATGGTATTAGAACCGGCGAATTTTGGCCCTGCTCAAGCCTGAGCCACTTGTTTTTATGTGGCCATTATAGATCTTCTCCTTTTCCTTGTTTAGGAATTTTTCTCTAACATTTCTGCAGTCTCGCATATGAGGAATATGGTAGACTGTTAGGGCTACAAGAAACACCCTCCATAGAAGAAACGCTTGCATATCAATTTTTCTTGTCTGCTTGTCAGAACTGCTGCCATTTTCGCTCAAATTGTCAGCGTTTGTTTGTTTATCTGTCATACTGCAAAATCCTGTCGTTTCCCTCTCCCTCACTCAGTCGATTCACTCACTCAATTCTCATTGCAGCATAAAGCTCTCTCTGTGCTCTCTCTCTCTCAACTGCTCCATACCCAGATTCACAAAACACCATACTCCTGGCCTTGCGGCCCTCCATACTCCTCTACCGCTCCACACAAACACTCCACCCCTCGGCTTCTCTGTGGTAATAAGAAGTCGATTCCAGAGTATAATTTTTACACAGTTCCACGCTCCACATACGCGTAGCCTCCCTCCTTTCCCTCTTTTGCAACGCTTCCTCTCCTAAAACTCAACGTGCAGTACAATCTAGGCTTACCATTTTAGGTGCTCCTCCACGCGTAGTCCTCTAGGTATCTCCACGCGCCAAAAAAACTCAGAGAGCGCCAACTTATGCTTCGACAATTGGCAGTCGAATTCCCAGTTATGCACTAAACCTTGGTCCCCTCAGGTTTCCTCTCTGGTGTCAAAAACTCGAGATGAATTTCCTGGCTCTAGCCATGTGGGCATGCGCATATATGTGAAGAGGGAAGGCAAAAGCGTTGGTTAGAAGCACAACAGTGGAGAGCCGAGAGGAGGAGAAGGAGCATAACTGGAAGGCACCTCTCCATAGCCCCCACTCGTGTAATACCACGATCTGCAGGAACATTGCATTGACCACTCACATTGCTCGACCCTCCCTACACTCGGCCCTCCCTTCATGCACTAGCCTCTCCACCGCCTCCTGCTCCCTCCTCGGCCCTCCCGTCAGCCCCCTCCACCTGTGTGGCCTCTGCTTCACCTCCCACTCCCCTCGCCCCTCCTGAGCGCTCCTAATCCCATCTCCCGGTTCACATATATTCCTACCTATCCAGTGTGTTAAATGCTGCCACTGCGGTGGGAGAAGGCTATCCGGAGTCAAGAGGGCGCTGCCTAGGTAGGAGCGTAGTTTAGAGGCGGAGCAAAAGATTCACAAGGTGCTTTATAAATTGACTACATTTGCGATTGAATGTGTTGCAATGCATTTAGAAACTGAAGTTGTAATTCCTTAAGAGAGCAGTGCATTTATTTTCTCGTGTTTGCTACAAGCAGAGCAGTGCAGATAGAGTCTCCATGCAAAAAGGAGGAGAATAATTAAGGTTTTGTTCGTAGTGTTAAAGATTTGAAAAAAATCATTGTCGCAGAGAAAAGTTTGCAACTTGCACAAAGCAATGGTGTATTTTTGGTTTAAAAAAAAAAAAAAAAAAAAGTGGGCTCAAACCATTGCATAAGGATTTTAACAATTATAAGCATCAAACTACAATTATATCAACGAGTAATCACCTACTGTTTTGCATTGAAATTTTTTGAAGATCGATAGTTATTTTCCACCGTGAGAGAGTGTGCACCTATGAACGCACTGTGACATTGGAAGTGGTATTTTAAGTGGAATTTGAAGTGGTGTTGGGAGATTCTTTCAAAGTGGCATATAATAGTTGGTCCACATTAACATGATTGTATATGTGTAGCATTGGTATTATATACTATATATTACGCAATTCAAAGCCAAGCCAAGAGATATAATTGGTTGCCTATTGACATTTGCACACACCTTTCATTTAGTAAAGTTGAGTTGTTGACAAAATGTCTAGAATCACTGAATTATTAGAGTTGCTAAATACTTCAATACACTCTACTGTTCGTGATATAGTTGAAATTGGAAAGGGAACTCTCCTTGACATTCATGCATGTCTACAATATGCACAAGAAAAGATTGAGTTTTTGCAGTTGCAGTCTCAGCTCCAACAAGATGAACTTCAGCAAAAGAGTCATCATTCTGAACCTGTTTCTGTTCAGAAAATTGAGAGGGACTCCCATCAGCAGCAAGAATGTAAAGTTGAGGTTCGTCCACATTCAGTACCCATTTCAGGAGCAGATGTGCAGAAAGATGTAGAAATGGAGCAAGCACCTCCCAAGCCCATCATCAGACCTTGGGAAGAGCTTGTCCACAACAAGAACAGAACTGGTCTTGGATATGAGAAGGAGTTTTCCTTTCATATTCCAGACTACTCCAAGCCCATAGAATTTCCGAGTGCCGGATTTCTTTATGACAGTTCACCTGCAGCTGTTCCAGATCCTTCTCCGCTTCCACAACAGCAACAACAGATTGTAAAATGCCAACACTGTGATTGCGTTGGCCATATGAAAGATCACTGTTTTAATCTTCACCCATGCAAGCACTATGGTCGACACACCCATTCTTCACACAGATGCTTCAGAAACAAGCCTCCTGCAAGAACAAAGATTTATCTTGGATGGATCGCTTCTTGGCAATGGGTATCAACAGCCAAGAAGATGTTTAAGTCACATGTCAGAACTTGTTCTAGAATATTGAACAATCTTGCAGTTGAGTTTTCGCCATCATCTCACCTTGTACCTGACAGGGAGAAAATGGTGGTCATATACCAGCTTCAAAGTCACATCAAGCAAGCCTGAGCCACAATCTCTCATTCCAGATTCAGAGTTGTAGCCAGAGACATAGCAGTTCAAGCGAGCTTGAACCACAACTTGTCATTCCAGATTCAGAGTTGTAGCCAGAGACACGAATGCCCATGAGCATGTCTTTGGTTGGTGGTCAACCTTAAGCCATCTATGCAAGGTTCATATTCTTCCTCTTCAAAGAATTCAGAGCACTTCCTCTAGCAGAAGACTTCAACTTCTTGCCAGTTTTGGTAGAGTTCCAGGAAATGCATTAAGAATTCCAGTGTTGGTGGTCATCCTTAAACCATCACAGGTTGTAGACCTCCCTTCTTCTAGGTTGAAGGTCTCCCTCTTCAAATATGAGGGACACTTCCTCTAGCAGAAGCTCTCGGCTTCTTGCCAGTTTTGGAAGAGTTCCGGGAACTGCAATAAGCGTTGCGTTCCAGTGTTGGTGGTCATCCTTAAACCACCTCTTTATGCCAACATTTCAGAGAGCTGATTCAGCCTAAGTGCTGCCATGCATACTTTGCAAATTTGTATTACAACTCTCTTCTTGGACTCACACATACCCCTTCGGATTAAGGGGGGGAATGTTGGACACCTAATCGTCTATGGGTAGGTGTGGAAGCTGAACTGTCACAAAAGGAGTCCAAGTGACCTTGGAATGTGGAATCCAAGGGTCACCTCATTGTATTATAAATTTACATCATATCAATGGTAATATGAAACTAATGCTTATCTTTCCCTTTGTGTGTGTTTACTTTCTCACCCACCATGTGTGTGTTTAACAATCTCCAATGTGTGTTTGGTTGCAAGTGTGCACCCACTAATGTCACAACTGATAGTCAAACTGTCCCTTTCACCTATCTTTCAACTGGGTCTCCACTGGATCTGACATGCATGTAGTTAACAGTAGTAAATCTTCAGTTGCATGTGAGATCACTCCTTGTGAATTAATTAAATATTTAATTCACTGATCTCTCACTAGTGTATTTTTAGTTACAGCTAGTTACAACTTGCACAACTGAGTTTAACTCACTTAACTGAGTTAAACTACTTTACAACTCACATAACTATACATCCAACTCTGTTACAACTTTGTATCACTCTGTTACAACGAAGTCCACTTGCATGTCCCACCAACCAACCTTAGAACTCAAAATTCCTTTGGTCAACTGGTTTGCCACATCAGTTCACTGAAATCAAGTGCTTCAAGAGAATATATTATTATTTATTGTCTAATTATTATTAAGAAATAATAATAATCGACATGCATTCTATTTTTAGACATGCGATCTACGAACAGAGTTCGCACATGCATTCCAAAAATAGACGTCCATCCATAAATATAATTTGCTCAACCATCTATAAATAGACTTCCACTATAAATAGAATTTGCTCACCATTCTAAAAATTGACATACACATAAAAAGAGCTTGTGTGGGCCCCACCTTGTGTAGGTGCTTAATTTTCACTAGGATCAAGGATATTGTTTCTGGATGCCAATTTCACTATTTCTTGTTGCAAACTTCAACACTCCCTCTCAACAAGAAAGGAATGTCTTTGCATGCGACATGCAACTCCATTCATTGGCCCTGCAACCTTTGCATGCGCCCTGCAACTTTGTATGCAACACTTCTCTAGTGTTTCTCGCACATGCAACACTTCCAAAACTGAATAGCGTCCAAACAACTGAATCAATATAATGCATTTGTCATCAAAGTCATCTAACTTCTGTTGGTACCAACTGCACATGTCTTCAGGAACCACTGCATTGCTGACCTCCGCATCCATGCACTCTGCACTTGTTGTCAACTCTGATCTGCGCTCCAGTATCCGACACTATCACTTTGATTTCATGTCCTCACGACATCTGACTACATCAATCCAATTGATCCTGCTGTTGCTGTATTGTGGGCTCCTCGTAGCCAGGTTCAATTCACGAGATCCACACTGTCTCAATGAATCCTGCCCAAAAATTTCTTCTTGGGATTACTCATGCATGTCGCCCCACCTCTCACTTGGTGGTACAGCTGCATGCACTCCCTCTGCCCATCTGACACGAAATTTTTCTGCATGAGTGGTTGCTCTCACTCCATGATCCTCATCTTGTGGCTGCTCCACATCCCGAGGTTCACTCTTACCTGCATGCAAATCCTGCTCCCTCTCAAGCGTCAATTGCATGGCTTTCTCACACTTCCCAATAGTAGGAAGCTCAATAGAAATCCCATCTACATCAAGTCTGTAGAGATTCTTCACTCGAATCCCAACCTTCGTGCCTTGCCCTGTTGCTTTGTGTCGTAGGAAAAATTTTCCTTCACTAAAGACAACATCACAGCCTCTATCCTCTAACATTGCCACTGACACTAATTTTTTCCTCAAACCTGGAACATGCATAACATATTTTAAATGAAACAGTTTACCTGACGCCCTCTGAAAGGTAATGGTACCAATGCCAGTTGCACTTTATCGTCCATAGCCGCCCAACTCAATATGTATCTGAAGATTTTTCTCCACCAAGTCACTAAAAAGTTTCTTATCTCCCGTCATGTGAAAGGAAGCACCACTATCCAAGTACCACCCCGATCCCAATGCACTTGACACCATGCATACAATCAATGAGAAGTCAAGCTCAAATTGCGAGGCAAGAGCCTCACCAGTTGCAGCTCTAACAACCATCTTGTTGTTCTTCTTATGTGGACAATTTGTGGCAATATTTCCATACTTGTGACGGTGAAAACACTTCACTTTGGACATGTTGTGCTCCTTGCAATCTTCACCGGCCTCAGATTTAGAATGGGGTTTCTTCCCCTTCCCCTTCTTCGCCTTGGTAGCCAAAGCACAATCCTCTTCATCATCATGCTTTTATGAAGAGCCATCTCTGGTGTTTCGCCTGAACTCCTCCTGCACTAGATCCGACCACAGTCGTTCCCAATTCGGCAGTTTTTTCCGTCTGTTGATAGAGTCTTCATAACTGTGCCAACTCTTAGGAAGTCCCAGGAGAGCCAAACTCACTAAATCATCATCAACAACACTTACTCCTACACTCTCAAGCTCATCCCTGCATTGGACAAACTTTATTAAGTATACCAGAATAGTGTCGTTCTTTTCCATCTTGATCTTCCTGAGTTTATCCTTCAGCGCCAATTTCCTATGGTCGCTGCTGCTTTGGAAAAGATCCATCAAAGCCTTCCACATAGCATATGGAGTGGCTTTCCCATGAAGGCTTGAGACAATGTGGTCTCGTACACCTTCCAATAGAATCCTCCTCACCTTACTACTTTATTTTGCCATGCGTCAAGTAATGCAACATCCGTTGAAGTGGGCTTAGGAACATCTCTGTCGATGAATTCCTTCAAGCCATTATCTTCAAGCACCGCCTCCATCCTATCCTTCCATGCAATGTAGTTCGAGCTGCCCTCGAGTGCATACTCTAGCCGCAAACCATTGAAAGCCATTTCGATGTTTACTCAACTATCGCACCAAGAAATTCTTGTAGCAAATTTGAATTGTTTCCACCAACAAAACTCAACTACTGCTTCAAAATTGCAATCTTCTTTGCTCCAATACTAGGTAGAAATTTTAATACAATTATGTATTGCCTGGATTCTCCTGATCTAACAATTACATGCCACTGTTAAATACAGAATCCTTCTACTTAAATCTTTGCGGAAATTTATTTGCCAATTGCAAACACATGAAGAAAGATTAATCACACATAACTCAAATGTTTTTACCGGGAAAGCATAAAGCTAAAAATCCCACTATCATATATTATGTATATATCATGGATCATGAAACAATCTCATACAAAGCTCTAATCCAAGAGCTCTCAGTACAATATACAATCGTCTCACACTGTCTTGCAGAAATTGGCAAGTTCCTTATCCAATTTACTGTCTCCAGACAACTTGCTTTGCTCACGCAGTTCCTGATGAATGCAATCCTTAATCACAAAGAATTTCAGCCTTCCTCAACTGCGCTACTCTGATGGTCAAGAACCCCTAAATGATTTGATCTTGCCTTTCCTTGATTGCGTAATCCTCATTGGCATCTCCAATGCGGTTTGGTTGCAAGTGTGCACCCACTAATGTCACAACTGATAGTCAAACTGTCCCTTTCACCTATCTCTCAACTGGGTCTCCACTGGATCTAACATGCATGTAGTTAACAGTGGTAAATCTTCAGTTGCATGTGAGATCACTCCATGTGAATTAATTTAATATTTAATTCACTGATCTCTCACTAGTGTATCTTTAGTTACAACTAGCACAACTGAGTTTAACTCACTTAACTGAGTTAAACTACTTTACAACTCACATAACTACACATCCAACTCTATTGCAACTTTGTTTCACTCAGTTACAACAAAGTCCACTTGCATGCCCCACCGACCAACCTTAGAACTCGAAATTCCTTCAGTCAACTGGTTTGCCACATCAGTTTATTGAAATCAAGTGCTTCAAGAGAATATATTATTATTTATTGTCTAAATATTATTAAGAGATAATAATAATCGACATGCATTCTTTTTTTAGACATGCGATCTACGAACAAACTTCGCACATGCATTCCAAAAATAGATGCCCATCCATACATAGAATTTGTTCAACCATCTATAAATAGACTTCTGCTATAAATAGAATTTGCTCACCATTCTAAAAATAGACATACACCTAAAAATAGCCTATGTGGGCCCCACCAACTGTAGGTGCTTAATTTTCACTAGGATCAAGGATGTTGTTTCCGGATGCCAATTTCACTATTTCTTGTTGCAAACTTGAACAACGAGCACTGCAGCTTTTGTGATGACATTGAAGGCAGCTCACGACGATCTGTGGTGATAATTAGAGTGTTATTTTCAGAGGCTTTACACACTTTCCATCAAGCTATGCGCTGACAATGCTTTCATTTCAAAATAGTTTCGTTGGAATCCTATGAAGTTTAAAGTTGCTGCAGTTATTGTTTTCAGCGGCACCAGTAGCGACATCTTCTTTAAAGCCAGAGTTTCCATTTGCGTTCCCAGTAATCCTTGCCGCGTCCAAGTAGTTGGCGTTGTAGAAATTTGTGCAGGAGGCACTTGAAAGGTTCAACACTCATGATGTTTACAGGAATAAAATGCTCCGGCCTTCAAATTTAAAACATTCATCTCTGTCGAGTTTTATGTGTCCCTTGAGACTCGTCTCGCATTGCCTTCTTGTGGGGTCGCTCTAACGTTTCAGATTCGAGTTGGATGCTTTCCATCAGACACTCTATTAGCACATTTATAGATAGAGTAATTTAATGAAAATTGGGAAATTCAATGGGAAATGAAAATTAATAAATTCTTCCTAACTCTGGCAGGGTACTCATGACGTGAGGCCATTTGTTGTCACAGGGACAACGGTGGCATTGCAATTAAATTGAGTTCAAAATTTATGTGGAGAATTAAATTTTTCAAGGCAACAATTTTTTTTCTTTCCAAAACACAAGTCAAAGTTATTTTTACGATCGATGCTCTCAGATCTAGTTTTGTGTATATCATGGATGTAGCTGCAGCTATGTAGAAGCCGTTTCTAACATGATTGACCGGCAGGACATGCCCATCGACAACGTTGAACTTGGTCGTACAAATGGGAGATGAACCCACTCTTTGCGTTAAAAAAAGTGCTAGCGTGGAGGACTACGTTAACGCTTTCAAAATTTATGTTGCCGTAAGTTCTTCAACAAGTGAGCTTTGTTCTTTGAAGGGAGATCCATTCAACGTGCAGTTTTGTGACTCGGGAAGCCTCTTCTCTGCATTATTGAACCAACCCGAAGGTAACACAAAATGGACCAGCGTTGAAGCCACTTCAACACAAAAAAGTGTGCTTTATAAATGATCTGGAGTGTGCTTCTTTTAAACAAAGTAATCTTCTTCACTTTTTTAAGAGAAACGTGAAATTCACTTTTTACAAGAGGACTTCATGAAATTCATGATAGTTTTCAAATGGGAATTTAAAATAAATAGTTAATTGAGTGGAAAGCTTAAGTGGAGAGGTAGTATACATTTTTTTGAAATAAATTGAGTGGAGTCATTTTTTAATGAAAGTTTAAAAGGGAGTTAAAAGGTAGTGGAGAGGTATATTACCTTTTTTGAAATAAGTTGGTTGTTTTTTTTGTCAAAGTTGTTTTCTTTTAACATTGGAGAGATAAGGAGTTAAGAAGCTTGTAAATGATTTTTTTTTTGGAGACATAAGCGATGAGATAAAGGTGCATTAATTTTTTTTTTATTGAGATAAGAAGTGATTTTTATTTTGAGTGATAAGGTGCATTAAATTTTTTTAATTTGGGAAATAAGGTGTGGAGAGATAAGGTGTGAGTGATATAGTAAACTCCTTTTTTTTTTTGTAAATATGGAGTGATAGGTTTTTTAGGAAAGCTCATGAAGTTTGAGTCAATATCCATCCATTTTTTTGGAAGACAAGGAGTTTTTATAGTCTGTGCTTGAGAAGCTTCAATGTAGATGTTGTAAAGAAGAAAGGCTAATGTACCTTGCTACTTAATAAAACATAATTTTTGGTGTTTGTGTCCTAGATCCACCCGAAATTGAATAAGGGGATCTTAGGTACATCGTGTGTAGTGAATGCGTGTGCATGACTTCTGTCCAGTTTCTGAAACCACTCTTCTTTTAATATGGTACACAAAATTACACAACTATGTGCACATAAGCAAGCTTAAGTATGCATGTCATCACACTTAATTAATCAAGCTCATGTAATCAAGCTGGAGTACACAAGGACAATGCATTTATGTGACACATCATCAAAGAGATCTTCACATCACATCTTTTAATCAAAGAAATCAAGTCGAAGACGCTACAAAATCAAGCATTCCAAGCCAAGATGACATCGACATCAACAACACTTTTTGTATCACTTGTCGATAAACATTTTTATAACTAAGTTAAATTGTACGGGTGCATTCTCAGTTGAAATCGACACCCTAATTTGAACTGGTAAGGTGACATTAAGTCAAGTAAGTATTCAACTGAGTCATCAAGATTGAACTTGTCATTCGTCTCTTGGGTGCATTTTCGATAGTGTTCGACACCCTTCTTTTGTCAATAAGCACAATAAAGTCTGTACAAAGTTCCCACCATTAAGCGAGCCAGCGTGAAGCAACAATGAAAGCAAGCGAGCGAGTTCAACTCTAACGCAAGTAAATGTAGTATTCAAACAACACTCAAGCAAGTTGAAATCTAAAGCAAGCGAGCATGAGTTCCAGTGAACGTGAAACAAGAAAAACTAGTTTCACCAAGTAAGATATCAAGCAAATTCCAAAGCAAGCGAGCGTGTCATTCAAATCAAGCAAGCCTGAATTCAAGCGAGCGATTTGACATGGCGAAACACATCCAGTTGTTACAAGTTCTTCACAATTTGATCCTATCAAGTGCTGAAGACATGGTGCAAATCAACAAAGCAACTCTTGCTGATATTTAACGACATCTACAATAGACAAATGAAACGATTGAGTTCCTTCAACTGGAGTTGCAACTACAAAGAAATGAGTTGCACGAGAAGAGTGATGCTTCCAAGTATTCGAACCATACAGATACAAATAAAGCCATTCATCCAAACAGCTTCAAGTGTCGAAGTTATTCAAGTTCAACTTTCTTCCAAACCAATCGTCAAGCCATGGGAAGAAATTCAAAGTAATAGAAATTGACGAGGCTTAGGATATGTCAAAGATGACGCCAACTTGCATATCCTAGATTATTCAAAGCCCATCAAGTTCGTCAGTGCAGGCTTTCTTGAACAAATCACATCAACAAATTCTGCGCAAGTTGCAGACAAACCGACATGCACGCAAACAGAAGTTGCAGTGAAAATGCTCACATTGTCAAAGAACAGGTCATATGGAGGATCATTGTTTTGATCTCCATCCTTTTTGCCATTGTGGCAAGCCAAGTCATTCATCAGAGAAATGCTGCAACCACCAACAATTAGCCAGATTAAATATCAACTATAAATGGATTGATTCCTGGAAATGGTCGTCAACAGTAAGAAGATTGTATAAGTTTTACAATCGAATTCACTCACACATATTGCAACCACCAGTAAAAAGAAAGTGGTACTCTCATGCAGTTGAATGGGGGAGTACACCAGTGCAAGACTCCTACACCTGAAGGGGGGGAGTTTAGGAATAATTTGCAGAGGATTGTCTCTCCTTTCAGCTGACAAAGGGGGGAAAATGTCAATGAATTTGACGGTGGTTGTCAGATTGAAAGTCTCGACAACATCAACAAAGTAGCTAGTGGGCATGAACAAATTCGCCAGTGGGTAGTCGAAAACAAAGCAGCAGTGAGTCGTTTTCAACACAACAAAAGCAATAGTGAGTTGTTTTTGACATCATCAGCCAGTGGGCATCAACAAATTTTGTTAGTGGACAAAGGATACTGATTTCACGCAAAGGAAAGATGGATCCTTTTGCAGCTTGGAACGTGATGAAGTTGTCAAGCGAAATTCAGAGATGAATCAGACATGCAGCTGACTCATGGTCTCTTCAGATTGCAGTTTTTTCGGCATCCAGCTTTGACAGTTTTTTAGGCAGTGTTTTTGAGGAGCAACAATTTCAACATGAGAACTTGGAAGATGGTTCCTCGTTCTTATTTTGGATTTATCATTGAGGGGGGGGGGGGGAAGGATGTTAGCCTCTTTCTCATAAACAATTATAAATCCAAAATAAATTAAATTAATTAAATATTGAAAGTTAGGAATTTATGCCTAACTCTCTAGATTGGGTTGTTCCTCTAAGTTAGGAGTTAGTTTAGGTAGCTCCTAGATTAGTGTGTGTGGTTGAGAGAATATTTCATCCAAATTGTCCAAGATAGACACACTATCTTGAGACAACCTCCTCATCTATTTAATTGTATTATTACATTCTTTTAATAATGAGAATATGTGAGGAAAGTTGTGAGGCTCCCAAGCCTTTTCCGCCATGTCTGTGTTTCTATGTTGCTGGTGTGTTTTTGGTGTGTGTTAATGGCATTTGATTATTCAACACACCACTCTAGAATGAAATCCGACACACGGACATTTTTTCTAGAAGCTCCAATATGGATTGTTGTTGGTCAAATTCCACCCAGCTCGTGTTGATTTATGGTAGCATCGGATGTGTTCTAGCCTTGTAATTTTGTATATAGGCTAAGACACATGTATTCCATAAAACCCAGAAATGGTTTTGGAAAATTCCACCTAGAGATGATTTAATTAAATTAATTGATCATTTTTTAATGTTTTCCTAAGTCTAAACTTAGGGAATTTGATTAATTAAAGTGTATTAATTAAATCAAGTGTGAATATTCTAGATAAAGTCATGGATCACCTTCAAGTTAATCTTAGCCCTTGATTATGTTTTAATCTTGGCCGTTGAAGAGTCGATGAAAGATTATAAAGAGGGTGAGGGCCTATGGAAAATACATTTGACACTTGAGCCATTGAGCATTTTCGAATTTGTGTGAGGAGACACAGCTTTTGGTCAAGAACAAATCACTAGGGCTGGGTTTGCTAAGTGTTTTGATTCGGTGATCAGATCCAGAGAGGGGCAGAAGTAGAGATTGGTCAGGAGGGCCAAGAATACATTTCAGAGAGAGGCATCATCAACACAGGAGAGAGACAACGCAGTTTCTAGCTAGGGTGACGCAGTTACTGCAGAGAATCACACAGAGCCAACGCAGTGTCTCTTGGAGTCAGTCCGGAGAAAGATTGAGGCTGGTGTTCTGAGCCAAGAGGGCCAAGATCCAACTTTAGATCAACCAGATCAGTTACAGGAAGGGGTGACGCAGTCCCTCTAGCTTGCCTACGCAGGCTTACGCAGATCCAGCGTAAGCAATCACGCAGAGGCAGTGAGGGCTTCATCAATGCTGTTTTTGATCAGTCGGAGACTTGTTGAGTGAGGTATATCTCACAGTCATTTTTGCTGTCTAGATTTCTCTAAAGGGTTTGCTGGATGTTGCCACCCTAGTTGTATTCAAGATTCTGCTGCTTAATAATACAAACCCTCAGATCTGTTGCACCAGTTTTCCCAAGTTGGGTTTTTTTGGGGACTTAGTCTAAAAATAACTGTGTCAATGTGGTTGTTTTTCATTGAGTTTTGTTCAGATTGTTTCAGCACTTAGATTTATTCCGCAGTATTATTTGTGTAGACTGCTTCAGTAATTACTTTGGTATTTAAATATAATGAAATAATTATCAAATAATAGGAGAAGTAATTCAGATTTGTTGCAGTAGGAATCCAGATCTAGGATTTTTCACATGGTATCAGAGCTTATTTAAGCTAAAGTACAGGAGAAACGGAAAAAACCAGCAGATCAATGCTGTAGAGTCTAGGAACTGCGTAAGCAGTAGCAGACCCTCCCAGAAAATTATGCTGTCCAGGCCAGGAGGGCATTCCAGTGCAGAAAAGGCTCGCTCTGAGAGAGTTGATAGAGGGGTAAGCTTTTCAGTTGCTAAAGAGGCAGCTTAGCAAAGCAGTGTAGCTGAAGGACACAGTTACTGCACAACAGTAAGAGCTGGTGCATAAGCGTCAGAAAATTCTGAAAAACACAGTTGGGGGTTTCTTGATCTCAGGGGTTTTCTTACTCAAAGAAACTTGGTTTTTCCCGTGCAGTAGTAGAAGAAATGACTTACTCCACAAGGAGTGCGTAAGTCAAAGCTGAGCAGAGGGTTAGAGCAAGGTATCGACAGTTGAGGAGATGGCCAACAACGGAATGCGTGACCAAGATAGATTGGAGGGTGCCTCCAACTATGTTATCTGGAAATCAAGGATAGAATTTCTCCTTGATGAATACGATCTGAAAGCCCTCATAGACAGCACAGTTGAAGAACCTCTTGATGTAGCACACCTGAGGCAGTTCAAGAAGAATATGGCTAGAGCCAAGAGATTGATCCTAGACGGAGTGAAGGATCACATTGTACCTCACATGGCAGCCAAAAACACTGTTAGAGAAATGTGGGTAGGGCTAGAAACGCTGTACCAAGGATCTTCCGAGCAGCAGAAGATGTACCTTGAAGAGAAGATGCGGAATATCAGGATGAAGAAGGGAGAGTGTTTTGACTCCTTGTCTCGGATTCAGGAGAACCGAGATCAACTGTCTGCAGTAGGATCTGCTCCTAAAGACTCAGAGCTAGTAAGGCTCACGCTGAACTTTGTTTCAGAAGATTATCAAGTCTTCGTCCAAAGTATATTGGGCAGAGAAAAGCTTCCAGGATGGGAAGCAATATGGGCAACATTACAATAAGAGGAGTTGAGGAGAGATCTCTTGAAAATCCACTTGGTGGATGGCAGTGGCAGTTCAAAGGTCAAGAAGGAGGAAGAAGACAACACTGCCCTTGCATCAAAAGGGCAACCAAAGCAGAAGATGAAAGATCTATCTAAGATCAAGTGCTTCCGGTGTGGGGAAATGGGGCATTATGCCACACAATGTCCTCTTAAGAAAAAGGATAAAGAGGAGAAGGAATATCCACATGCAGGAGCTGCCAAGATTGAGGCAGAGAAAGATTGTGCTATGTTAGCTCATATTCCAAAAGGAGAGAAATGGGCTGACTTGGATTTGTAGATCTAGAATCTACAAGGAGGCGGGATCCTTGAGTATTTCCGAACTCTTGGATCACATGTGAGCTACGAAAGCCTAAAGACAGTAGCAGGATGGACAGTTGCAGCAGAAGATGATGAGATGATGCAGTGGCTAGCAGTACTAGAGCTTGATCAGCGCAGAGAGGGAGCAACAACAACAGTATTTGAGCAGCAACAGCGCAGTGCAGAGCAGCAACAACGCAGTATTTTTAGAGAGCTAGTGCAGAAACTAGCAGAAGTCAGTCTTATTTTTCAGTTGCAGATCTACTTGTCCAATTTCGGATGTTTTTCTGTTGCAATTAGCAACAGTAGCAGCATAGATGAGCAGCAGCAGCAACACATGAGTAGCAGCAGTGCAGTGCACAAAGAGGCAGCGCAGTGCAGAGTGGTGCTCACGCAGTACAGAGCAGTGCAACAACATGGTTGCAGAATTTAGAGGGAGTTGCAGTACAGTGGCAGTTGGCAGCAGTATACAGAGTCAGCAGCAGTATAGTTGCAACATTTTTTGTGCAGTATTGGTGAGCAGCATCAACAACACAGCAGAGATGTTCTAGAAGTCAGATCAGCAGCACATTGAGGTGTTTTGCTAGAGCACTGTCCTCGCTAAGAGGGAGTGTTGATTTATGGTAGCATCGGATGTGCTCTAGCCTTGTAATTTTGTATATAGGCTAAGACACATGTATTCCATAAACCCAGAAATGGTTTTGGAAAATTCCACTTGGAGATGATTTAATTAAATTAATTAATCATTTTTTAATGTTTTCCTAAGTCTAAACTTAGGGAATTTGATTAATTAAAGTGTATTAATTAAATCAAGTGTGAATCTTCTAGATGAAGTCATGGATCACCTCCAAGTTAATTTAGCCCTTGTTTATGTTTTAATCTTGGCCGTTGAAGAGTCAATGAAAGATTATAAGGAGGGTGAGGGGCCTATGGAAAATACACTTGACACTTGAGCCATTGAGCATTTTCAAATTTTTGTGAGGATACACAACTTTTGATCAAGAACAAATCACTAGGGCTGGGTTTGCTAAGTGATTTGATTCAGTGATCAGATCCAGAGAGGGGCAGAAGCAGAGATTGGTCAGGAGGGCCAAGAATACATTTCGGAGATAGGCAGCATCAAAACAGGAAAGAGACAACGTAGTTTCTGGCTAGGGTGACGCAGTTACTGTAGAGAATCACATAGAGCCAGTGCAGTTTCTCTTTGAGTCAGTCTGGAGGAAGATAGAGGCTAGGGTTCTGAGCCAGGAGGGCCAAGATCTAACTTCAGATCAACCAGATCAGTTGTAGGAAGGGGTGACACAGTCCCTCTAGCTTGCCTACGCAGGCTTACGCAGATCCAGCATAAGCAATCACGCAAAGGCAGTGAGGGCTTCATCAACGCTGTTTTTGATCAGCTGGAGACTTGTTGAGTGAGGTATATCTCACAGTCATTTTTGCTTTCTAGATTTCTCTAAAGGGTTTGCCAGATGTTGGCACCCTAGTTGTATTCAAGATTCTGCTGCTTAATAATACAAACCCTCAGATCTGCTGCACTGGTTTTCCCAAGTTGGGTTTTTCCGGGGACTTAGTCCAAAAATAACTGTGTCAATGTGGTTGTTTTTCATCGAGTTTTGTTTAGATTGTTTCAGCACTTGGATTTATTCCGTAGTATTATTTGTGTAGACTGCTTCAGTGATTACTTCGGCATTTCAATATAATGAAATAATTATCAAATAATAGGAAAAGTAATTCAGATTTGTTGCAGTAGGAATCCAAATCTAGGATTTTTCACAGCTCGCACATGTGGACCTCCAAGCAAAGATCAAGGGAAAATCGCAACAATTTTGACTAGTTAACTTCAAACACATTTTTTGAGCAGACGAAAGCAAATCTCACAAAACAAAAACATGGGTTTTGTTTAGCACGGGCCCAATTAAGTTCTTAATGAGCAGTTTTCCTAAATTCGTTACCATTTTGGAGATATTTCAGGTTCTTTGGAGCCCTATTTTGTAGTTGCGTTAGCAAACATTGTGCCCATGTGTCAATAAACGCCTAGTCAAGCAAACAAAGGTTGGAATCGACCGTGCTTCATCAAATTCGTGGCAACTAGGTGTCCATTCTGTTCTGATCTTTAGCCATATGAATGTCCATATTTATGTGAGCAATTTAAGAACATTAAATTGACAAACATTGTAACTTATGCATTTAGGAGAGAAGTGTAACTTATGCATTAAAGAATTGCAAGAGGAATATTTTTATGACAAGTCATTAAAGTGTGTAAGAGAGTGTAAGAGGTGCGTAAGAGCATTAAAGAGAGAGAGGAATGAATCCATTAAGAGAGAGCGAGAGAGAGAGTAACATACACATTAATTGAGGGGAGTTACATATGACATGATTGAGTCTCATGATTGAGAGACTTGGATTTCTTTTTAATAATAATCTAATAATATCATAAAGAAATCCACAAACGATTTCTCGGTTCTTTCGAACGCTGATGTCCAAGCCTCCTCACAAATTTTGAGACTTAGATCACTTTCCGATGCTACAAAAATCAACACTCCCTCTTAGCAAGGAAGTGTTTTAACAATTTTCCTGTTGCATATTGCTCTGACTCTGAAGTACCCTCTGCGCTGCTGATGTCTGGCTGTTGCTGCCTTTTGTACTGCTGCCCATGACACTGCCACTGTCATTGCCTCATCTGTACTGCAACTCCCTCTCAATTCTGTATCTGTCCACTTCTGCTACTAAAATGGATTCTTGATCATCCCCATCTTCTCTCTGAAGTAGACAAACTTTGTCCTTCCCAGAGCTTTGGTGAGGATGTCTGCCACTTGTTCTCTTGTTGGAGTGTATTGCAACTGTACAGCTCCCCGCTGGACACAGTCTCTGATGAAATGACACCTGATGTCAATGTGCTTCGACCGATCATGAAACACAAGATTCTTAGAGAGCTTGATGCAACTCTGATTATCACATAGAATGTTGGTCGCTTCCATATTTTCTTTGAGTAGATTCACAAGTAGTTTCCTAAGCCATATGGCTTCACATGAAGCAGTTCTCGCTGCCATATATTCCACCTCAGCTGAGCTCAGAGCTACAGATTTCTGTTTCTTGCTGCACCAGGAAGTCATTCCTGATCTTACATTGAAACATTATCCACTGCTACTTTTCCGATCTACTAAGCTTCTAGCCCAATCTGCGTTAGTGAACCCACTTAATCTGATGTCATTGCCTCGAGTGTATCTCAATCCAAGCTCTTATGTTCCCTGCAGGTATTTGAGAACATGCTTGGCTGCTACCCAATGTACCTTCCTTGGTTCCACCATGAACTGATTGAGGGTGTTGATAGCATAACAGATGTCTGGCCTAGTGTTGACCAGATACATCAGGGACCCTATGAGCTGTCTATAGTATATACAAGGTAGGATTAGTCTCATCATCTTTAGATGTATCAATCTTCTTCCAGTTGGTGATCATTGGGGTAGCCATGGGTCTACAGTCTTGCATCTTGAATCTCTTCAAGATTTCTGTAGCATATCTCCCTTGACCAAGGAAGATTTCACCCTTCTGCTGCCAAACTTCCAACACCAGAAAATAATGCATCAGCCCTAGGTCCTTCATGTCGAATTCTGCAGCTAGGTTCTCCTTGCAGTCCTTAATGAGCCTAGATGATCCTGTCAGGAATAGATCATCTATGTACAACACCAGTATTAGAGGCTCATTCCCTACTTTCAGATAGTAGAGTTTGGGATCTGCATCGCTCTTGACGAATCCCATCTTCTGCAAGTAACCATCAATTCGACCATACCAAGCTCTAGGGGCTTGCTTAAGTCCATACAAGGCTTTCTTAAGCCTACACACATGACTCTTTTGCTCATGTGTCTCAAAGCCCTCTGGTTGTTCGATATATACTTCTTCTTCTATCACCCCATTCAAGAATGCAGCCTTGACATCAATCTGGTGAATCTCCCACCCCATCTGTTCAACAAGGGATATCACAGATCTAATAGAAGTATATCTGGCTACTAGGGCGAAGGTCTCTTCATAATCTATCCCCTCCTTCTGAGCATACCCCGTAACCACGAAACTGGCTTTATATTTTTCTACACTGCCATCTGCAGCATATTTGATCTTGTAGATCCATCTCAAACCCGCAATTGATCTATCCTGAGGCCTAGGAACCACTTCCCAGACATCATTCGTCATTATGGAGCTGTATTCTTCCACCTTTGCATCTACCCACAACTTGGGGTATCAAGGCTTGGTGTCTGTCTAGTTGCCTGCGCTGCCTCTTCTCATTTCTAGGAGATGCGACAAACTCCTCTGCATCCCTCAGAATTTGTCGTAATTCCTTGCTCATCCTACCACTGGTAGTGGGTGGATCTACCTACTCCTACAAATCTTCTGGGGATGAACCCCCTGTATCCTTGTGCCTTGGAGAAGCACTCGTGCTGGCCTCTACTGGTCATAGTGGCTGGACCAACAGATCATCTTCAGACTTCATTGCGGAAGGCATGTCCCCGGATTTTCTGAAAGCTCTTTCCTCCATGAACTTTACATCCCGCTGCACTACAATATTCCTACTATCAGGAATGTAGATTCTATACACCTTAGCATTCTCACTATATCCCACCAGATATCCCTTTTCCGCAATCTTATCCAATTTCTTCCTCTTCTCTTCGGGTACATGGCAGTATGCCACATTGCCAAAAATCCTGAAGTGGATTACTTCTGGCTTCTTGCCAGTGAAGACACTTTTTGGAGTGATCTTACCCAATGCGATGTGAGGAATCCTGTTCTGAACATATAAAGTTGTATTACAAGCTTCAACCCACATAAATTTGGGCATGTCTTGATCATACAACATTTCCCTTACAATCTCCACAATAATTTTATTCTTCCTTTCTTCGATTCCATACTGCTCTGGATTATACGGAGCTGTCCACTCTCCTCTGATGCCTTGCCTTGCGCAGAACTCTGTGAAGTCTTTATCAATGTATTCTCCACCATTGTCTGATCGTAGTATCTTTATACGCTTTCCTGTCAGATTCTCAACCAGAGCTTTAAACTCCTTGAATCGATCGAAGACTTCATCCTTGGTCTTCAGAACGTAGATCCAAGTTTCCTTGGAATGGTCATCAATGAAGGTGACGAAATATTCGACACCACTAGGAGCTCTAGTGGACATTGGTTCGCAGGTGTCCGAGTGTATTAATCCCAACACACCCTTATCTCTATTCCTGCTCCTAGGGTAGGCTGCCTTGACGTACATTCCTAGTATGCACCCTTTGCAAACATCATCTCGCTTGGTGCTCAAATCTTGAACTCCCGTGATAGCCTTCTTGAGAATTCTCAAAGCCCCATGGTGTAAGTGCCCCATTCTTCTGTGCCATAGTTCATTCAAATCCTTCTCATCGCTGCTGCATATCAGTTCCATTGGAGATTTGAGTTGCAAATTATACAGTTTATTGCTCCTAACTCTGATTTGTGCCTTCTTCTTCCAACTTGGGTGTTTGACATATAGTGTTTTTCCAATGAAGTAAACGACATAGCCCTTGTTTTGTAGCTGAGACATCGAGAGTAAGTTCATCCCCAAACTAGCACATGCAACACATTGGTGGCCGGAAGCTTATTTCCAGGTTCATTTTGAAATACTATGGTACCTCTTCTCATAGGAGTACACTTCGCCTTATTGCCCATGGTGATCTGAAAGTTCATTTGCTCTTCTCGGTAGCTTGAGAAGCATTCTCGTACTCCCGTCATATGAGCAGAAGCTCCACTATCAATGTACCAGACTTCTGGAGAGGCAGAGCTTGATACGCAAGCAAACTCTTCTTCCAATCTGGAAGCTAATACATAGATGTCGTGATTCATCTGTTCTTTCATGCTTTCCTCTGGAGAACTGCGTGAACCCTTCCAAGTTGCTGCTGCAGCAGCGTCTGGACTTCGTTCCATTGCAGGGTCTCCACTCCTATTACTCAATCTCAGCTTTGATACCATGTGAAAATTTCAATTCTGAAATTCTACTACAGTTATATATTTATTTCTCGTACTTATTTTCACAATAAGTTATTTAAAAAACCCTTCTAGTGAATTTCCGAAATAAATAGTACTGCAGTTATCACCAAGTACATACAGAGAAAAGAACAGTAAAATGCAAGCACAAGAATCAATCATAATGACAATTATTTTTGGACAATTGTCCTCGGAAAAACCCAATGTGGGAAAACTGGTGCAGCAGATGAGGGTTATATATTAATCTTTAACAACAAATTCTTTACAATGAAAGACTAGCAAAAACTATTAAGAAACTTCTTCAGAAAACACCTGAGATAAATTCTCTCCAGACCTTTGGAGAATTTCTGACACCTAAGGGACTCACTGGACCTCACTACGTCACCCCTACGTGTCTCTCTGTGCAGAGTCTGCATGAGATTGCGTCACTACTCCATGAGCCCTTTGTGCTGCCTCTCTACCCTTTTGCTTCCTTCTTCCCTCGAGCCCTGACACTGCTAATGCCCTCTGCTTCCTCTGCCCTGCAACTCTCCCTCTGAAATCAAATTCTATCCCTTCAGAATCGACTTCCCTCGGGTTACTGAGTGTATGCCCGACTTGTTTTCCAAATGGCCCTCAAGTATTCTTTTATAATCTTCTCATTGACAAATCAACGACCCTAATTAAAAGTCTAATCAATGGCTAAGATTAAATTTTGACTTGACCTTTGTTCTGTAGAAGATTCACACTCTGTTTTATTAATACCCATTAATTATTTAATTTCCCTAAGTTTAGACTTAGGGTCCTCATTAAAATAATTAATTATTCCAATAAAACATAAACTGAGTGGAATTTTCACAAACGATTTCTGGGTTCTTTAGAATGCTGATGTCCAAGCCTCCTCACAAATTTTGAGACAGATCACTTTCTGATGCTACAAAAATCAACATTATGTAGTAGTTTCTGGATACAAGTCCCTGGATGCCGAAATTGGCTATCTGATACAGAGATAAAACTGGACAAAAAGATAGTGAGAAGATCTCACACTGCCGCTGGAAAATCCGACACTGATCT
Source organism: Pinus albicaulis (assembly GCA_034641835.2). NCBI lineage: Eukaryota > Viridiplantae > Streptophyta > Pinopsida > Pinales > Pinaceae > Pinus > Pinus albicaulis. The sequence continues at coordinate 31,793,616 of CM076582.1, forward strand.
GACTAGAGATGAGCCCTCTTCGCAATCTCTGCGTAGTCTCTACGTTTGCTCACGCATTCACTGCGTCACTGCTGCCGGGACTGTGTTGCACCTCCTCCTGATCTCTTGCTCCCTGGAAACTTCGACGCTCTGGCCTCCAAGTCTCACACCCCGGCTCCGGCACTAGGCCTCAATTGTTCTCCAGCAGAATTTCAGACTCCCTCTGAAGCTCTACACTGCCACAACGTATCTCTGTGTTGCCTTCGCATGGCACTGCGGTGCCTCTCTAGACTTCTCTCTATCTTCTCTTCCTTGCACTCATCGAATCAGGAAAAACTTCCTCCAACAAACTATCCCTGCCCCTCACTGCAAGAAATCGCTTCGATCACTCATTTATTACCGCTGCAACTGCTGCGTTGTTCTCTTGAGAAATCGATCTCTTGATCTCTTACTCGATATATTTTCCAAATGCCCATCCAGCTCCTTCTTATAATCTCTCTTTGACAAATCAACAACCAAGATTAAAATGTACTCAAAGGCTAACATTAACTAGGAGTTGATCTGTGTCTTTATCTAGAATATTCACACCCGATTTAATTAATACACTTTAATTAATCACATTTCCTAAATTTTGACTTAGGAATTCATTAAAAATTAAAAATTATTTTAATTAAATCCTTTTTGGGTGGAATTTCCCAAAGCGCTTTCTGGGATTGTGGAATGCACGTGTCTTAGCCTCTCTGCAAAATCTCAAGGCTAGAGCACATCCGATGCTACAAAAATCAACATAGACCACTTTCTCCACAGGTTTTAGGATGTCTGATATCAGTTGGCCGCTGTAGGGTCAGCGCCTCAGGCTACAGAGATGGTGCAGATAGCTTTAATTTTCGTCTCAGAAGAATGGCAAGTGTTTGTCCAAAGTATTTTGGGCAGGGAAACATTGCCGAAGTGGGATCGGATGTGGGCAGATCTGCAGCAAGAGGAGGTGAGGCAAGACTTGGTAAAGAGAAACCTAGAAGGCAGCAGCAGTAGTGGGACAAAGCCAGAACTGAAAGAAGAGGAGAATGCAACCCTTGCATCAAAGGGGCAGCAGGAGCAGTACAAAAGAAAGAAGGACGTTTCAAAGATTAAGTGCTTCAGGTATGGTGAACTTGGTCACTACGCTACCCAGTGTTTGCTTAGAAAGAGGGACAAAGAGGAGAGGTAGGATCAACAAGGCTGCATTAGCCGAGATCGACAGGCTGTCCTCCAGATTGGAGGAAGCATTTGCCATGATCACCGAGATACCTCCAAGGGTGGGGTGGGGTGATTTGGTTTTGTAGCCCCAGAGAGCTACAGGTTGGGTAGGATCCTTGAGGAGTCCACCTCTTGGATCAATTCCTTGCTATGAGAGCCCACAGTAGCAGTAGCAAGATGGACCAGTGACAGTTGGTGCAGTCAGGTGCCGGAGTGACAGATGTAGTGGCTAGCATCGTTAGGAACTGAGCAGCACAGAGTAGAGTTGGTAGCAGTGCAGTGAGCATAGTGCAAAGTCAACAACAGTGAAGAGGCTTCAGTGGCAGCGCAAAGACTAGCAACAACGAGGACTTGGGTGACAGATGCATCAGACTGGACAAAGTTTGTTCAGTGTGATGGACATCTCTCAGTTGCAGCGGTAATAAATGAGTGATAGTTGTAGATGTTGCAGTGGTAACAACAACAGAGTTGCAGTGCATATGCAGTAGTTGACAGCAAGATGCAGAGTCAGCAGCAACACAGATGCAGAGGAGAATCAGAGCTACGCAGTAGTTTGTGGGTAGTGAGGCCAGACATCAGCAGCGCAGTAGGAGGTGATACAAAGTCAGAATATTGCTATTAGGAGGGCAATAATACTAGAGTACTTTCCTTGCTAAGAGGGAGTGTTGATTTTTGTAGCATCGGATGTGCTCTAGCCTCAAGATTTTGCAGAGAGGCTAAGACACATGCATTCTCCAAGACCCAGAAATCGTTTGGGAAAATTCCATCCAGAGATGATTTAATTAAAACAATTAATTATTTTTAATGTATTCCTAAGTCTAAACTTAGGAAATGAAAATAATTAAAGGTATTAATTAAATCGGGTGCAAATCTTCTAGATAAAGGAGTGGATCGAGTCCTAGATAATCTGAGCCATTGATTAAAATCTAATCTTGGTCGTTGATATGTCAATGAGAGATTATAAGAAGGAGCTCGATGGGAACTTTGAGAACACACTTGAGATTTGTAGAGATCGATTTTGTTGGGTGATCGGATTCTCAGGGAGGTAGCGTTGTTCTAGAGAGAGATTGGGCGATATCGTTGCAGTGAGGGGCAGAGATAGTAGACTGGAGGAAGTTTTCCAGATTCGAGGAGTGCAAAGCAGAGAAGACGTTGAGAGCCACAGAGAGGCAGTGCAGAGCCACGCAGAGGCAACATAGAGCTTTAGAGGGAGTCCGCTATTTTGCTGGGAGACAATCGACATCTAGTGTCGGGAAGCAGGGTGTGAGTTCGGAAGGCCAGAGGGTCGAGTTTCCAGTCAGCTGGAGGTGTGACGCAGTCCCAGGAGCTATGACGCAGTGACTATGTAGGCAGACGCAGTTATTACTCAGAGACATCGCAGGGAAGCTTTTCTCTAGTCCATATCAGTGCCGGATTTCCCATGTCAGCATGAGATTTTCTCACTGTCTTTTTTCGTCAGTTTTACTCTGTATCGGATAGCTAGTTTGGGCATCCAATGATTTGTACTCAGATTACTACTGCATAATAATTAAAACCCTCAACAGCTGCATCGGTTTTCCCAAGTTGGGTTTTTCCGGGGACGATTGTCCAAAAATAATGGTGTACTTGTGTGTGTGTGTTTCTGTCTATGAGTGATTCGACAAAGCAAAAAATTTCCAAATCAAGATTTTCCAGAGGCAGAGGGAGCAACAACAGAAATTTTCACGCAGAATAGATCTTCAGCTGGGACGTAGTCATTTTGCAGTTGGCAAAATAGCATCAGGAGGAAAGAAGAGCACATTCAGGGAATTTTGTCCTCAGAGAACTTCTAGCTAGGAAATTCTAATTTTCTTCATAGAGCAACATTAGCTGAGAGCAATTTTTCTCAGTCCAGCTGGGAGTGTGGAGAGCAATTTAGTGGTTGCGCAGAGGGATAGAGGCAGAATTTGACTTTGATTGGAAAGATGGCATCAGCTGGGTTGAGAGATCACGATCGGTTAGATGAAGTGTTTAACTATGTGATCTGGAAGGCAAGGATTTCCTTCCTTCTAGATGAATTTGATCTCGAAACCTACATCAATAATGTGGTAGCTGTCCTTGCAGATCCAGATCAGAACAAGACGTACAAGAAAGAGATGGCTAAGGTGAAGAGGATGATCCTTGATGGAGTTCGAGATCATGTTGTATCTCACATAGAAGCCCTCAGAATGGCCAAAGAGATGTGGGATTCCCTTGCCACACTGTATAAGGGATCTTCCGAGCAGCAGAAGATGTATCTGGAAGAAAAATTGAGGAGCACATGTATGCAGAAGGGAGAACACATAGACCACTCTCTCCACAGGGTTCAGGATGTCCGAGATTAGTTGGCAGTTGTAGGGTCAGCGCCTCGGGCTACAAAGATGGCGCAGATAGCTCTAAATGCAGTCTCAAAATAATGGCAAGTGTTTGCCTAAAGTATTTTGGGCAGAGAAACATTGCCAAAGTGGGATAGGATGTGGACAGATCTGCAGCAGGAGGAGCAGAGGCGAGACTTGGTGAAGAGCACCTTAGAAGGCAGCAGTAGCAGTGGGATGGAGGCAGAGGTGAAGGAAGAGGAGAATGAAACCCTCGCATCAAAGGGGCAACAGGAGTAGCACAAAAGAAAGAAGGAAGTTTCGAAGATCAAGTGCTTCAGATGTGGTGAACTTGGTCAATACGCTACTCAGTGTTTACTCAGAAAGAGGGACAAAGAGGAGAGGCAGGATTAGTAGGCTGCATCCGCAGAGATCGACAGGCTATCCTCCAGATTGGAGGAAGGGTTTGCCATGATCACCGACATAACTCCAGGGGTGAGGTGGGGTGATTTGGTTTTGTAGCCCCAGAGCGCTATAGGATGGGCTGGATCCTTGAGGAGTCCACCTCTTGGATCAATTCCTTGCTACAGGAGCCCATAGCAGCAGTAGCAGGATGGACCAGTGACAGTTAGTGCAGTCAAGTGCTAGATTGACAGATGAAGTGGCTAGTAGCGTTAGAAACTGAGCAGTGCAGAGCAGAGTTGGAAGCAGTGCAGAGTCAACAATAGCGCAGAGGCTTCAATCACAACGCAGAGACTAGCAACAGTCAGGACTCGGGTGACAGATGCATCATACTGAACATAGTTGGTTCAGTATGATGGACATCTCTCAGTTGCAGCAGCAGTAGATGAGAGACAGTTGTAGATGTTGTGGTGGCAGTAGCAACAGAGTTGCAATGCAGATGTAGTAGTTGGCAGCAGTATGCAGGGTCAACAACAACATAGATGTAGCGGAGAATCAGAGTTGCGCAGTAGTTGGTGGGTAGTGAGGCCATACATCGGCAGTGTAGCAGGAGGTGATACAAAGTCAGAGTGATGCTTTAGTGGGTTGCAACACTAGAGCACATTCCTCGCTAAGAGGGAGTGTTGATTTTTGTAACATTGGATGTGCTCTAGCCTCGAGATTTTGCAGAGAGGCTAAGACACATGCATTCTCCAAGACCCATAAATCGATTGGGAAAATTTCATCCAGAGATGATTTAATTAAAATAATTAATCATTTTTAATGTATTCCTAAATCTAAACGTAGGAAATGTGATTAATTAAAGGGTATTAATTAAATCGGGTGCAAATCTTCTAGATAAAGGCGTGGACAGAGTCCAAGATAATCTGAGACATCGATTAACATCTCATCTTGGAAGTTGATATGTCAATGAGAGATTATAAGAAGGAGCTCGATGGGCACTTGGAGAACATATTTGAGATTTGCAGAGATCGATTTTGCTAGGAGATCGAATTCTTAGAGAGGCAGCGCTGAGTTGCTAGAAAGAGATCCAGTGAGTTCGTTGCAGTGAGGGGCAAAGATAGTAAACTAGAGGAAGTTTTCCAGATTCGGGGAGTGCAAGGCAAAGGAGACATTGAGAGCCACAGAGAGGCAACTTAAAGCTTTAGATGGAGTTCGCTACTTTGCTAGGAGACAGTCGAGATCTAGCGCTAGAAGCCTGGGTGTGAGTTCGGAGGGCTTGAGAGTCGAGTTTCCAGTCAGCAAAAGATCAGAAGGAGGAGGTGATGCAGTTGCTAGACGCAGGGACTGCATAGGCTGATGCAGTCACTGTGAAAATTTTTGAATGTACGCTATGCAGAAATCTAATGTTATATCAGGTTATACTTCTCCTACTTAAACAAGTTATTAATGCTGAAATATTCAGATTAACATCAAAGTAAACACATAACAAACTTTCACCACTTCAGATCTAAAACAGAAAAGTACATGCACAATAGACAAAGTGACACACAAGATTTTCTGGATAACTGTCCCCAGAAAAACCCAATGCGGGAAAACCGGTCTTCTGGCTGCTGGAGGGTTTATATTATTAAGTAGTTTTCTGAATACAACAAATCTGGGCACCACACTGGTTAACCCGACAGAGAAAAATATAGATTTGCAACTAACTTGTTGTTCTGAGACCAAAAAACTGACTGATCCACACCCTCAAACGTGATTTACACGACTCAACCAATTTTTGGTCCTAGACACCTCAGCGCTGCCCCTGAAGCCCCTGCGTCAGACCTTTCAGCCTCTACGCTGGCCTGGAGAGTGCTACGTAACCTCATAATGGGTGACACAGACCCTACGTTGCCCTAGAAGGGTCTCTGTGTAACCCTGGAGGGTCCTCTGCTGCCCAGTGTTGCCCCAGAAGGGACTAGTAGCTGAAGCTGCCCTTTGCGTTGCGCAGCTGCTGCGTAACTGCTGCTGCTGCCTCTGCTTCTCTACGCTGCCTCTGGATGCTGCTCTCTGCCTCTTGTTGATTCTTGGCATTGGGATCAAACCATCCCCTTAGCCAACACTACCCCTCTTTGTAGCTGAAACACTTTTGAAAGTTCTTAGCAAACCCTGCCCTAGAACTTCAGCTTAGTCTCAGTGCTCTACCTCCATGTGTGTGTTCTCCAAATGACCCCAAGCCTTTCCTTTATACTTTCTCGTTGGGAAACCAACAACCATGATCATAACTTGAATCGATGGCTAAGATTAAAATAAAGCTTGATTTGTGTGACTTAAGACAATTTCATCACATGTTTTAATTAATTACCTTTAATAATTTAATTTTCCTAAGTTAGAATTATGGTCCCTAATTAAAATTATTAATTAATTAATTATCTCCCAAACTGGATGAAAATTTTCAAATCCCTTTCTTGGTCTTGGAGATCTTATGTACTCTAGTCCCTCCACAAATTTTGGGAGCTAGAGCACATCCGATGCTACCCCATCACTCAAGGAAACTCAACACTCCCTCTTAGCGAGGAACATAGTATTAAAAACTGGCCGGTTTGAACCTGTAACTGGTCAAACCGGTCGGTCAGGAGCCTAGCCAGTCCAAACCAGTCAAAAAACCCGGTTAGGCACCCCATTTCTCTCTTTTTTTTTTTTCCGGTTAAACCGTTCAAACCGATTGGTTTATTGATAAACCGGCCGGTTAGCTGCCACAGCCACAAAAAGGACCCACAGAAGTTGATTTGGCCGGTAATGGGTGGTTTTGGAGGGAAAGGGGGTTTTTGCCCTCCAAAAACACCCTCCCCAATCCTTTAAAGGCAGGGGTACCCTTTCATTTGTCTCACACATCTCGTTTTGAGCTTTTGTGAGTTTGATTGAGAGCTTGGAGAGTTGAGTTTTTGCTGGTGTAGTGGAACAACATAGAGTTTGAGCTAAGTAGTAGCCATCATGCCTCCAAAAGGCAAGGATACTGCATGGGCTCATTGTGATATTATTGATGGCAAAATGATTTGCAAATATTTCCAAAAATCTATTGCAGGAGGGGGTATTTACAGGTTCCAGCAACACTTGGTTGGGATAGGAGGCCATGTAAAGCCATGTGGAGCACCAACTGAAGTAATAGGACATATTAGGGCAGAATACCTTCAAAAGTTTGAAACTCAAGTTACTTAACCAATAGAGGGGTTTGTGACTGGAGCACTTGCGAAGTTTGGCAGTCGAGAGTCGGGAGACTCAAGTTCAACCAACCGAGTTTGAACTTTGATCATGATTAGAAGTTTCAACTTTCAAGTGATAATGTTGATCATTAATTAGAATTTTATTAATATCATATATGTAGATTTGTAGTAGACTGTCACTGTACTATGTAGGCCAATGGCCTCAATGCTCATAGCTTGTAGCATTGTTTTTGGACTTTATGGGTCATTTGGAGCCTCATTGCTTATGTATTTTTTCGATGATATGTATTGCACTCGGTGCCATAATGCCATTTTGATATATTCACCTTTACATGGTATATAAATGAGCAAACTTTGCATATTTTGTCTCTACTGGCTTGGAATCATGGTTGCAAATCTTAAAAATAGTTTTTGTTTTGTTTTGTTTTGTTTATCTTCTTTCTAATTTTTTTTTTTAATTTTTTTAATTAAAAAATAATTATTTAATGTATTTTTTTAAAAACCGGCTCGTTTAGACCTGACCAGTGCTGGTTAGACCGGTTCCTGTCTGGTTACCGATTCATTAGGTCCACCGGTCCGGCCACCGGTTTCAGTTTTTAATACTATGGCGAGGAATGTGCTCTAGTACAACTCTACTTCACCACGAAGCTCTGCACTGATGCTAGACCTGCTGCCCTTCATCAACGTGCTGCTGCTACTGCCATTCTGTGCCGCTGCCATCGCCACTGCCACATCTGTACCTAAGTCACCTGATACGGGGATATGAGGATACGGGGATACCGGGATTCGAAGAATCGGATACGGGTACGGTGACCCCGGAACAGGATACTTCTGGGATACGATACGTTATATATATTATTTTATTAAAAATTATATATATTTTAAAAATATATATGGATTAATATATTAAAAATTAGATATTTTTTACACAAATTCATACTTAATTCATTGATTGAAACATAGATTTATCTATCATCTTAGATAGTCAAGGTTTTGTTTGAGTGATGGGTACATTTTTAGTAGGGTCATGATACACGAGTTTGACAACCAATGTCACTAACATCAAGGTACATAGAGGGATTGGTGCTCACTGCTCTTGATTAAATACGAGTTCCATACCCTAATACATGACAAAATTCGATGGAAACATTGCAATAACCCAATCCTGAAATCCTGAAAAACTGATAAGTCTGTTGGATTTTGAGTGAGATCTAAAATTCTACTTTCTCCATATGAAATCCAATGAGGTCGGAACCACTCTCAAACATCCTAAGTCATTTCATGGTAATGTTAAAAATTTAAGTAAAAGTGACATTTTCCTTAATCTTCATTTTCATCCTTTTACTTTAAGAATTTAACATTACCATGAATCACATATAAATACTAGGGCCATAGGCTTGATGCCCTCTCCTGAAAAATCCTCCTCAATTGGTGAAAAACAATAATGAGCAAAAGCGCCCCCCTTCATAAAAAAAAAACAACGTTTTTTGAACCGCAAGGCTTTGGCCGAAGTGCTCCGGGTTCTGGATACGGCGTGTCAAAACGGGATACGGTCGGGATACGGCCGTGCCTCGTACGGATACGCCGTATCCTTTGAATTGGGGCCGAATTCGGTACGTGCAGGTATCCGGTACAGGGATTCGGGGATTCGAGGGCATTTTAGGAGTATCCGGTGACTTAGATCTGTACTGCAACTCCCTCTCAATTTGCTGCACTGCAACTTTAATTGTTGAGAGAAACAACTGAAGCCCCTGCCCAATCTTTGACAGACAACTCAGTTGGGTTGCATCCTCATCATTGAAGCTCCATTGGCTGCTGATCTATGCTATCATCTAGAGGTTGATGCACAACTATAGCTCTGCACTACGTAAGTAGACTCCCTTTGCACTGCTGAAGTCACATCAGCCCCTTGTGTTGAAATCTCTTACACTGCTGCTGCGCTGCGCTGTCCTCCTGAAGCCTCCACGCTGCTGCAGTTATGCTTTGCGTTGTTGAAGTCACATCAGCCCCTATGCTGCTGCTGCATCTGCACTGCGTTACTCCCTTCAGCCTTCACATCCGCCTCTGCTTCATCCGTGATTCTCTGCACCAACTGCTCCACTTGTCCCGCTACTGTCTTAAGGCTCCCGTAGCTCGGATGTGATCCAAGAGATGAGCTGCTCAAGGATCCCGCCACTACTCTGTAGCTGCTCTACTGATCCATGTCGCCCCACTTTTGTGGTTCATGAGCACTCATGGCTGCGTAATCTTTTGACGCATCGTCTTCAGGAGATCCACAACGGTCAACGTGGCCAGGGCTTTTTCTGCATGGTCTCTTAGACAGTATGCCTCCATGACTACCAGTCTGGCCTTCCATACTGCAAAGTTGAACAGGTCATCCAACCTATCCTGATCACGTAGTTCGTGAGGTGCCATTGGCTCAGATCTACTCAGTCAGAACTTCCTCTCCCCGCTTCTCTACTGAAGCTCGGATCTAGGGTCCTTGGCGAAAAAGTAACCTCTGCTCCCTCTGACAACTGATTTCCTCTCTTGGAAATCTGCCAAAACAACGAAACAAATCTCTTCGATCCTCTGATCCATCTGCAAATTTCTTTGGCTAGAAACCTTCTGAGAAGCTGATCTCCTCCCGCTCTTTGTCTCCTAGTGCTTAGGCTAAATTCTGAATCTTCAGAAATTTAACCACACCAACAACTTCTGAAGTTTTGCAGCTCTGCTTCTGGCACTTATGAATTAGACAGCTTGAGATCTGCGTCACCCTAGCTGGTCTTTGCGTGAGTAGACAATCCCAGCGCTACCTCTGCGCAGTAAGTACGTGGGCCTGCGTGGAGATTGCGTAGGACTGTGTCACCTTGACCTCTGCGTGGCTCTGCTCCCTCTGAAACTGCGCTGTCCCTTCAGATTTGGCTTTCTGCTGCTGTTGCTACTCTCTCTACTGATTTCTGCAGCAAGATTCTTCAGTCTTCTGGTGGTGACCTTGCTACATCTGTAATTGCTCTGATTCCATGTGAAAATTTCTGAATGTTACGTTATGCAGAAATCTACTGTTATATCTGGTTATACTTCTCCTATTTAAACAAGTTATTAATGCTGAAATCTTCAAATTAACATCGAAGTAAACACATAACAGACTTTCACCAATTCAAATCTAAAACAGAAAAGTACATGCACAATAGACAGTGACAGACAAGATTTTTTGGACAACTGTCCCCAGAAAAACCCAATGCGGGAAAACCGGTCTTCTGGCTGCTGGAGGGTTTATATTATTAAGTAGTTTTCTGAATACAACAAATCTAGGCACCACACTGGTTAACCCGACAGAGAAAAATATAGATCTGCAGCTAACCTGCTTAACTGAGACCAAAAGACTGGCTGATCCACACCCTCAAACGAGATTTACAATATTCAGCCAATTTTTGGCCTTAGACACCTCAACGCTGCCCCTGAAGCCCATGCGTCAGCCCTTTCAGCCTCTGCGCTGGCCTGGAGAGGGCTGCGTAACCTTAGAATGGGTGACGCAGACCCTAAGCTGCACTAGAAAGGTCTTTGCATAACCTTGGAGGGTCCCCTGCTGCTCAGCCCTGCCCCAGAAGGGACCGTGTAGCTGAAGCTGCCCTCTGCACTGCGCAGCTGCTGCGTAACTGTTTCTACTGCCTCTGCTTCTCTGCGCTACCTCTGGATGCTGCTCTCTGACTCTTGTTGATTCTTGGCACTGGGATCAGACCATCCCCTTAGCCAACACTACCCCTCTCTGCAGCTGAAACACTTCTGAATGTTCTTAGCAATCCTTGCCCTAGAACTTTAGCTTAGTCTTAGTGCTCTGCCTCCGTGTGTGTGTTCTCCAAATGACCCCAAGCCTTTCCTTTATACTTTCTCGTTGGGAAACCAACGGCCATGATCAAATCTTGAATCGATGGCTAAGATTAAAAGAAAGCTTGATTCGTGTGACTTAAGACAATTTCATCACATGTTTTAATTAATTACCTTTAATAATTTAATTTTCCTAAGTTAGACTTAGGGTCCATAATTAAAATTATTAATTAATTAATTATCTCCCAAACTGGATGAAATTTCCCAAATCCCTTTCTGGGTCTTGGAGATCTCATGTACTCTAGTCCCTCAAATTTTGGGGGCTAGAGCACATCTGATGCTACCCCAACACTCAAGAAAACTCAATAGTCACTGCGAAGAGACAACGCAGGGCAACTCTTCTCCTGTACAAATCAGTACCAGATTGCTCGTGACAATGTGTGATTTTCTCACTAACTCTTTCGTCAGTATTTCTCTATATCGGATAGCCAGTTTGGGCATCCAACAATTTGTACTTAGATTTCTACTGCATAATATTAAAACCCTCATCTGCTGCATCGGTTTTCCCAAGTTGGGTTTTTCCGGGTACGATTGTCCAAAAATAACGGTGTACTTGTGTGTGTGTTTCTATCTTTCTTGTTTTGTATTTTCCGCAGTATTTTATGTTGTGTAGGCTGTAGTGTATTTGATTTCGATATTTACTGTGTAACACCATAAATAATTTGTTTAGTAATTAACAAATAGGAGAAATCTAGTCGGTTGCTGCAATAGGATTTCATTAGTGAAATTTTCACACCCATTGGTTGTTTGCCTTTGCTTAATTCAACGACCGATTCTAGTTCCACTGGCACTACCAGATCTGCATTGGGATCAACTCCCCCAACTCCAAATGAGATGTGTGAAGCAAATGGTAGGGGAGGTATGATTTTACAAGTTTGGAGGGAAACAACCCCTAGTTTCACAAAAAATCACTCATGAGTCATATCACCCTGAACTGCTCTTTGTGGGTCTGTAGTCGCGCACATGTGAGTTGTTAATGACCCGACCAGTTCATATAGGTTCATGCTGGTTTGATAACAAATTAGTCAGCTAATAGTTGGTTTGGTACCAAACTGGGGTCTACCTCAGCCCAAATTGGGGTCATTGGTCGGGTTGATCTCCAAGCCTATTGAACTGGTCCGTTTGATCCGGTAGTAGTTCAACACAACTGGGTTTTAAAACCATGATGTAGGTTGTTGATGTGGATTCGTTATCCATTGAAGTCAACCAACAAACAATGCCAAATCAGCTCCAACCTCACTCCAAAACAACTCTCTTTTCCATAACCTTGAAATCTCTTATTGCTCATAAATAATCAACAAGAAGAGCATTAGCTAAATAGGTGTGGGGGCCAACTCTTTGAAGGGTTTAGCTATTATATTTTCAGGTGTCATAGGGCTTGTGGGTTGGACTATTTGAAGTTAGAAATGATTAGTTCTATCAATTTGGTTTCTTTGGGTGTTATTGGGCTTGCATGTTGGACATGTTTGATTAGCAACTAGCTGAAAAGTTTGGTTCTTTTGTTTGAGAACTACACTAGTTTTGGGCCAAATTGTTTTGAAACTGTCAGTCTAAGTTAGAATCAATTGATTCCAATAATGCTAGCCTAAGGGGCTTATCCCTCAACAACACAATACTTCTTCACAAATGAATCACTGAAATAGAGAAATTATTATGCAAGGCTAGAAATGATAGAAGTAGGTAATTTTGTTGAATATAATTGCACTTTGGATTTGAACATCTAGAACGAATAAAGCATAATTTCTTGATTCTAAAATGCGAAATAAAGCATAATTTTCACTATGTGCATGAACAATAGTTTCTTAAGTTACATTGCACATTGAATAAGTGGCTTATTGTAGTTTGTAGTAAATAAACTATTAAAGGGATTTCAGATGAAGATGTATTATAAAAAATAAAAAAACCCTCCCACTATAGTAAAATACAAAAAAAAACCAATTTTTTATTATTATTGGGAAAATCCTCCACCCCTGGATGTCCCTCTTGGATATGAAGGATCATCTTGGCATCCTCTTGACAAAGGAAGTTGCATTGGGAAAGGTACTACTCAAGGATGTCCTTGAGCAATCACTTAAATCTTGAGGATGACAAAGGGACATTTCCTACTATCCCCATGCTCACATGATGCAAGAAATGCAGGGGACAATCTCCTAGCCTTAGTGATGTGTTCTCATGGTATGCTACAAAAAGGTTGTCATAGATGTAGTTCAATACTTCAATAAAAGGTCACTCTTTTAATAGTCCCTGTTGCCTCAAAATCTTGCAGGGCTTGTGAGAGGCCTCGCAAGGCAAGAACTAGACTAAGATAAAGCAATGAGGTGGTTGCTACTATCAACTTAACACTTCACCTCCTACTGTTTAGTAGAATTTCACCACATGGGAGGCTTCCTAGTATATATCACCTAATGATATTCTAAGTTAGTTGGTTCAAAGTGATGTATGTGAATGGATTAATCCAGGTACTTCTTAGTTGGATTAGGGCACAAATCTTTATGTCAATGAGCAACTTACCATGAACTAAGCCTTGAGAAGAGTACTTGAGGGCTAGGGTTCAAAGTGGAGTACCATCCTAGCCCTAGGGATGTGTTCTCAATACTTCAATAAAAATGTTGTCATAGATGTAGTTCAATACTTCAATAAAAGGTCACTCTTTTAATACTCCCCGTTGCATCAAAATCTTGCAGGGCTTGTGAGAGGCCTCGCAAGGCAAGAACTAGACTAAGATAAAGCAATGAGGTGGTTGCCACTATCAACTTAACGCTCCACCTCCTACTATTTAGTAGAATTTCACCACATGGGAGGCTTCCTAGTATATATCACCTAATGATATTCTAAGTTAGTTGGTTCAAAGTGATGTATGTGAATGGATTAAGCCAGGTACTTCTTAGTTGGATTAGGGCACAAATATTTATGTCAATGAGCAACTTACCATGAACTAAGCCTTGAGAAGGGTACTTGAGGGCTAGGGTTTCAATATGTGGTTCAATAAGAGTATATCTATGCATACAAGCACAAGGGCACCTGTGTTGAAGTTATACATTTGTTGAAGAATGATTGGACTTGACACTTGAAGAAGAACCAAATCTTTGCAAAGAGGAGATAAGTTAAAATTGCAAATGTATGTATAATTGTTGTGTACATTTCATGATATGTGTCAAGTTATCTAACTCATGATGGTCATTTGAAGGATAAAGAGCCTGCATAGATATAGATCAGAGAAAGTGACATATAATTTTTAATATGGTAGCACTCCAAGTATTTAGTTGAAAGTGAAGATTAGATCTTGAGATCAAGAAATGAAATGCATTTGGGTTTTTGCAGCATACTTGTAGAAGCTTTGCATGGAAGATCTTGATAACTGAAAAATACTCTAGGGTTTGTAGATCTTACAATTAGTAACATCTTGAAGGTTTTTCGTATCGAGGGTTCGTAAACCATAGATGAGACTTGAATTGGAAAACCTTATAAAAGGAAACCCTAACTAACTGCTTTAGTTGTAAAAAGAATCTAGCTTTTGAGTTTGACAGTTATGACATCATGATGAGATGGAGACAAGGATGGTGAACAAGACCAAGATTAAGAGGAAGCTTACCTTCTTTGAAAGGATAAGCACTCTGCATTTTGGTTATTACTATAGCTATTTCATCATTGAACTTTGCGTTTTTGTTCATTCATAAAGGCTGCAAGTCAAGCCTACTAGTAAAAAGGAAGAAGTAAAAGAACGTGGCAAAGCATAAAGATGAAGTAGAAGGGAGCAACTTGAAGCTTGCATCAAGAAAATCAATTAGAGGACAAGAAGTTCACTTACCTCAGATGGAAAGAGGGAGTTGTAAAGACCCTAATGGATACAATATTGAAGCTTGTTGATTGGTGTTGAGAAATCTAGGGCTGCTATATTAGGGGTGGTTTCTCTTTACTTTGATAACTTCTTGTGATGTTCTTTCCTTCAACTTGTAGAATTTATAATTAGCTTCTTCTTCTCTTGATTATTATAGTGTTCTTATCATCAAACAAATAGACACAAGATGTAGGCTGCAAGCTAGGGCCAAAACCTCTCCTAAAGAGGAAAACCCACAATAAATTCTTCTCTTCTTATAGAATTTTCGAATGACCCCTCCAAGACCAAGTCAACCTTCCTTCTTGATGAACTTTCCTTCCAGAGAGTCAACACTAGTCAAACAACTTCAAATTTTAGAGTTCATCTTCTATTTTAGAATTTTGGCTTTAGCTTCAGGTCTGCAACTTTTCGACCTCTACTGCAATTCCGATTTTCGCACATGTGAGTGGTTTGAGGGCAGAATTATGTCTTTTCTTTCTTAATTGGTTTGGTTCTTTTCCCTTAGATGCTTAGCCTTCAAACTTGATCTTCTTGCTCCAAAATTTTGGCTTCTCTTGAGAGGATTGCAATTCGGATCTGTGGCAACAAATTGTGTCGTAGGTGCTTCGCATGTGTGAGAGAATAGAGACAAAAACTAGGGTTCAGTTTTCGATTTCTTCATCCTTTAATATTCTTCTTCGCTTGTTCCTTTTATGTTTTTCTTATATTTCAACGAGCTTGCTTGGTGGTATCACAAATGAGGTTGTGTGTCTTGTATATATACACTTCCTTGGAGTACGAATTGCCCTTATGAGGTTGACTTCTTCATTGCCAGGCTGACTTGGTCTTGGAGGGATATCTTGACACATAACTCAAAAATAATTTCTTTGACTTGTTACAAGATGCCCAATGGGGTCTTTCACATATGATAATGACTCTTTTGACTTCTTGACTCTATGAAAAAAAGCCTAGAAGCACACAATGGGTGCTTTACCTAAAACAAATTGACCTTGAGCATGAAACCCATGATATAAAATAACAATAATAACTTTATTTCTCTTTTACATAAAATATATAAAATCAATAGTACATAGAATATTATGAAGACAACCTAGTTACACATTTGAACACTCCCTCTTAACTAGGGAGGTATTCATAATACATTGATGGACATTCTCATAAGAAGATTTGGATTGGTAAGCTATCTCATAAGCTATCTTATCAGCTTATATTAATGCATCTCATCATATCAACCAACATTGTCATATAGCAAGGCCTTGACTAACAACTCTATCTCTCCACTAGATTAGAGCACAATGTTGGGGAGACAATGATTTGTAGACACCTTTATCATTGTCTCTCAAGGAACATACCCCATCTGGATGTTCACAAGGTATGTCCTTTTAGGACCATTCCTCTCTTGGAATCACACATCCTCAAGGAATCTCCTCGACTACTCTTGCCTATTGGATGCCCTACTTCATCCTCAAAAGTATCAGGTCCCAAGACTACTTCTATCCTTAAGTATCGGTCTCAAATGCTTACCCACTCCTCCATTCTTTCTTCATAATGTGAAGACAAGAATCATGTGTCTATCTCTCCCTCTTAAGTAGGGAGGATCTACTCCTTCCTTCACATGAAAGGAATATACCGAAGTTCCCTCTTAACTATGGACTTGTTTCCAACAACATCTATCTATTATTTCGTGGAGTTCATGATACTATCAACTGCTTGTAGGGCTCCTCTTTTTGCATCATCATGTCATGAATAAACTTCAACTTCTACATCATGGATCCATCTTCTTCCATAACTTCTTTGTAGGGTTTCGACCATCTTCTACATCACTTTCCCTTTTCCTTTTCAACGAAACATAGTGTTGAACCAAGTAATGCTAGTCATGACATCCTTCTTATCATTGGAAAGTGACCTTTTTCATCATTTGGCTATCCTTTATATTGCTACCTTTTCCAAGTCATGTTCTTTTCATAATCATCCATCCAATTTTATGTGTACTAGTTGTAGCTGAATTTCTACAACCTTCTGTTGGTAGCCCTGTTTCAATCCAACGAGATGTTTTTCTTTCAAAAATCAAAAGTGAACATTAAACTAGAATTACCTCTTTCTGATGGCCGTTCCTCATAACATCTACTTCTGCAACATCAACATCCTTG
Source organism: Pinus albicaulis (assembly GCA_034641835.2). Lineage (NCBI taxonomy): Eukaryota > Viridiplantae > Streptophyta > Pinopsida > Pinales > Pinaceae > Pinus > Pinus albicaulis. Next base: position 31,810,606 of record CM076582.1, read on the forward strand.
CAAATTGTACGAATCCATCTTCAAGACATTCACTACTAAATTATTTTTTCTTCATCATACTTATCAGGGTCTTCATAACTTCTTTAACGAAGATGTCATAGCCAGTCCTTATCAGATGTTAATGATCTATATCATCTATGTAGTTGTATTCTCACAAACTCTTCTTTCAACTTCTTCACATACTACTTCTTTTAGGATCTTTATACATGGTTCCTTTGTTAGAAACCTTATGGCCCACCTCCTTATAATTTTAGAAACCTGCCCAGTGAAGTGCACATATCACCAATTGCGTATAGAATGAAGTAAGTTGCATTGCTGCTAAAATATGTCTTGAAGATTTTGTCTGATAGTATTCTTTAAGTAGTCACTTTTTGAGTTTAAATTTTGTGTCCTCCTATGCCCAATATCTGTTACCTCTTGTTACTTCCGTGTACTATATGATCATTTCACTGCATTATAAGTTCATATTTTAGTAGAAATAAACATGTCTTCCTGATAGCTTTGAATTTCCCAATGATGAAATTTATACCATTGCTTGTTTTCTTTTAAAATCTGTTCCCTTGCATTCATTAACTCTGCAGTTAAATATTTAGGATATCTAATGAACTGGAAAAGACACGTGCTTCCTTGACTCGAGCAGAGAAAGATATTGAGGACAAGACAAAGGTATGCATGGATTTTCTTTTTATTTCGATGATACCTGGTGTCTCACACTTTTTGCAGTGTTGCAAATATATTTTGGGAAGCATGCAGCATATCTAGGTTTACCACATACCACATGACATCTATTTCATGGATATTTTGATGACTTGATAGCAACAATACTTTTGAATAGGAGTTATCAGATTACTGAATTTCTAATATTCTTGTATGAGTTCAGGATATTGAAGAAATAGCGGCTGCAAGGAAAGCTGCTCAAGAGGGTCAGAATGCTGCAATGGACCAAATTATGCGTCGTCTTAGTGAGGTGAAAATTGACTTGAATGTTAATCTCAGAAATTATCTCTTCTACATAAATCTACCAACTTATGATCATTATTGTTTTTCACTACACTGTATTTCTTTATTCAAAGCTTAAAGCATATCAAGAAGTCTGCTTAAGTTTGTGTGGGAAAAATTGTTTTTGTTGTCATGGTTTTGAGTAATATGTTCCTGCAAGAGGGGGTGTGTTACTTTACAAGCATGGGAAATGTTTACTTGCTGAGAATTTCATGCTCTTTTGTAGATTGCTAGTGCCTAGCCAGCCCCAATTCACAAAAACCAAAACATGTCGTAATTGGGATTTCAATCCGGACGGGGAGGATAACAATTTCTCCTATTAACCACCTGAACTAGACCAAATCTCATTTTAATATTTATATAGAATTGTTTTATATTTATTTAATGTATGTGATTTAGTTATATAACATAAATATGTCAAATAAGCTCACCATGAAACATTGTCCAATTCTCCACTGTTGAATTAACTTAAGTGTGACATTACTGATACATTCTCTCTCACTGCCATTGCTAAACGGATCCTCGCTAAAACAATTCCCTGTCCTTTGGTTGAATAGATTGTTCCTGTTATCATTTTTATCAGTTGAAAGTTGAAACTCTCTGGTTCCAGGGTAACTAGAAATAGTATACTGTCACCATGTAGTCTTTCCCTGCACTTTGGGTTAGTGCTTGATAACTGCAAGGGGAAATCCCCAGATGATTTTTTTTGGTAAACCTATAATTTTTTAGCACAGCAATGTTCTTTACATCAAAGTTTGCCTTCCGGCTGAGTTTGTTAGACAGGGCTAGACGTCCACTTCTTGTACAATGTATCAAAAAAATCACAACATATTCCCTATTCCTAGTTGTAAATACTAAATAGTATGTAGAAAATGCCCAAGATAAGACAGGCTTTGTCTTGTGCTCCCTCAAAATCTAGCAGGTCTTGTAAGGGGAGCTCACAAGACAAAAAGTAGACCAAGGGGCAACAATATGAGGTGTGGCCCACTATCATCACAACCACTACCTCCTGCCCTTCTGTTGATTTTCACCACTAGGGAGGCTTCCCTATAGTAGGTCACCTAGAAGGATATGTCAAGTGCAATGAATAAGTTGACAAGATAGGCTCAAGGAGGGATACCTTCTTAAGTATAGGGCTTAGCTAACAAAATAAAGCAATGCACATCCTCTAATAGGCCTAATTTGGGCACAATGTGATGTAGGGCTTGAGAAAGAGCAAGGTAAATGGATCAACCTAGTGTCACAAGGCCAAGAAAAGGCTTCCAACCAATGTATACCTTCAATAAGCCCCAAGTTGAAGCCTCGGGCAAACTAGGGCTTTTCTAGGGGAAAAATATACGTAGGGTAAGGGGCGTTTGCCCTAAAATATAGAAATTATCCACGAGAATGAGCTGATTTTGAGGAAAATATCTCACCTTCATGTGTTGAACCGATTTACCAAGCAATGCCTTCAGCCCTAGTTGCAGAAAGAACCCTAGCTCTAGATAGCGACTTGCCTTAAGAGGACGAAAATTAGGTTAGAGAGGAGAAAAGTGAAATTTTAGATGATTTCAAGATGATTAACCATGCAACAAACGGCCAATGCCTTGACCTTGGGTGATGGTGTCTAGGGGATGTTTAAATAGCTAAACCTTGGCAAAAGAGTAAGGGAATAAGAAACCCTAGGTTTCAAACCCTAGCTACAACTTTTGTGAGGGAGCAAAGTCAATGGGAAGAGCTAGTCTAAAGGCTCACCCATGGGTAAAAGTGACATCCATGCCAAAATTCCTTGGTTCACCCACTTTATATTTTCCTTGGTTAGGAAAACTGGAGGATAACGACTAGTTGTTGCTTGATCCATGCCAAAATTAATCTTGTCACTTGAACTGGAAGAAAATTTTCGAATTTGTTGATGAAGGCATTTTTTTCCTTTTCCAAAAAATATTATTTTGAATTTTTTTCCTCAAAAAACATCTTTGACTTAACCACCTTCTCCAAAAATTCATTTTTCCACTTGGAGAGATTTTTATTTTCTCTCAATTTTAATTTTTTGAATATTTTTTGGCTAATTTTTGTGTCTTTTTTTGCCAGAAGACCAAAAAAATAATAATTTGAGGGGATAGACATAATTTCAACATAATTAAAAGTGACATTTTCTTTATTTTTCATTTTCATCCTTTTACTTAAATTTTTAACATTGCCACGAAATGACTTAGGATGTTTGAGAGTAGTTTAGACCTCATTGGATTTCATATGGAGAAACTAGAATTTTAGAGTTTACTCAAAATTTAATAGACTTAAAGGTTTTCAGGATTTCATGGTTTGGGGGTTTGCAATGTTTCCATCATGCATGAGGGTATGAGATTGGAATTTGATCAAGAGCATGAAGCCCTGTAAGAACCCTGATGTTGGTGGCATTGATATTTGAACTTTGTTGATGTTGGTGGTATTGATTGTTGAACTCCTCTACCATGGTCTCTTAGGTCCCTATATTACTAGTGTAGTCCCTTATTGTTGTTAGTGTAGCCCCATTATTGTTATTGTTGTACCCTTGTAGTCCCCATATTGTTATTATTGTGCCCCATAAAACTCCACTATTGTTATTGTTGTACCCTTACATTATTATTGTTAGGTTGGCTAGGATTATATTGTGACCCCATGGACTCCTATATATAGAAAGGAGGTTTTGTCAATTGAATCATCAAAGAATTGTTCATTTATGTAATGTAAAGGAGGTTTCCCCCTCGAAGTGGCTGATTTCTAAGGCGTTGATCTCTCTTTTCTTCTATTTTTGGATCTAGTTTCTTAACATTTGGTATCAGAGCTTTGGATTCTAGGGTTTCGCTGCTTCAAACAGGTCATCGTGGCATTTTCGCTATAACTTTTTTTGTACGAATGTTCAAAAACTAAAATAAAAACCCATTTGCGAAGAAATCCTAGGAACTTTGTGTAAAAATTTCAGATCTTGGTTCGCAATATTTTCGGAGATCTGATCTGTGGAAGTTAGGGTTTTTGCAGGCTCCCGAATTTCATCTCAAAGAGGTGGCCTTGGGAAAATTGTCATAACTCTCTCTCTGAGCATCGGATTGGAATTCAGTAAAAAGTGGCTGAAAGTACACAGACTACAGTTTACTATGTAGCAATTTCAGAGCCGAAGGAGGAAACAGTGACACGTGGCAAGCCGTACAAGTCCGCTCTACTGAACCAGTCCATAATTAGGTCATTGCGGGAGATTGGGCATAAATTTTTCTTGAAGAATCCAAATCAGGTCTGACCCGTGGCATTGGAAAGAGGACTCGGCAGGCTAATACATAATAGAAATTCAGATCTTGAAGATCCGAAATAATGGAGATAAATCAGGTTAAATATAGACCTCTTAAAAAGCAAGAAAAATGTGTGTATTTTTTAAACAAGTTTGCATAACATTTGTTTGAAAAATCAATTTGAAGTGATTCCAAGGGCATATTGAAGCATAGATGTTAGTATTGTGATATATACTGCCTCCCAAAAATAATTCACACCCATTAAGCCCTCAGAAAGCTCTACTATGACACATGAAGAGGAAGAATTGCAGTATGATATATCAAAATTACGGTAGTGCAACAAATTTCGATCTTACAAAGAGCAATCAAAGATGACATAGATGGTTTAAAAACAAAAATGAAGGCTAAGTTGGACGGTTTGAAGGATCAAATGAAAGCTAATATGGATGATAAAGTAGTAGAAGATCACATCGAGCATCAACAACAAGTTCTCCAACTCTCAAAGGATAACCTAACTTTGGTGCAGAATCGAATGAAACAACAGGAAGATCAACATCGCAACGAAAGAAGTTCTGAAGCATTCACAGAAACAAGAACTCGACAACTATGAAATCGATCAATTTTAGAGTATCTCAGCAAGCGGAAGAACTTGCCTGTGGAAGATTCCACATGGGAGGATGGGAATTTTATACAGAAGCAACAAGAAATAATCAAGCGTTGAGGACAACACTTGTTTGAAAGAGAGGGGCATGTTAGGTCCCTATATTACTAGTGTAGTCCCTTATTGTTGTTAGTGTAGCCCCCTTATTGTTATTATTGTACCCCTGTAGTCCCCATATTGTTTTTATTGTGCCCCATAAAACCCCACTCTTGTTATTGTTTTGCCCTTACATTATTATTGTTTGGTTGGCTAGGATTATATTATGACCCCATGGACTCCTATATATAGAAAGGAGGTTTTGTCAATTGAATCATCAAAGAATTGTTCACTTATGTAATGTAAAGGAGGTTACCCCCTCGAAGTGGCTGATTTCTAAGGCATTGATCTTTCTTTTCTTCTATTTTTGGAGTTGGTTTCTTAACATGGTCTTAACAAGAATGTACCCTTCACTCAAAGGAAAATAATTGGTTAGGAATGCTAAGCTTTTTCTACCACATTATAAGGTTGAGGAGATGAACTCTTCACTCAAACCAAAATCACTGGTTAGGCATGTTAAACTTTTTCAATTTCTATCATATTATAAGGTTGAGCAATCCAAGTATGAAGACTTTGATAATCCCATTTTTAGTAGTGCTGAATTAATGATGAGTTTCATGAGTGATGACGTTGATGAGTGATTTGTAGTTTTGATGTCTATTTTTGCTGCTACTACTACCATTATTGCTAAGGTTGCAGAGGAGTTTTAGGAGTCCTCAAACACTCAACCATATTATTTATGTTGGTAATGTTGATGATCCCTTGTCTAGTAGTGGTGATGAGTTTGATCATGATGAGGAGTGATCATGCTGATAATTGATATATAGACTTGTAGTAGGCCAGTGATTCCATGGCTTATAACATTGTTTTTGGACTCTAGAGGCCATTTAGAGCCTCATTGATTATGTATTTTGTTGCTGATATGTATTGTACTCGGTGCCAATTTGATATATTCACCTTTACTTGGCATATAGATGAGCATAGTTTTAAGTCTTAAAAATAGTTTTTTTCATTAAAAACCAACTATTTCATGTATTATTTTAAAGATCGGTTCATTGAGATTTGACCAGTCCTAGTTTGGCCGGTTCTGGCTTAAAACTCGGTTTGATAGGTGGACCGGTCCAGTGACTGGTTTCGGTTTTTAAAACTATAGGCACAGGTCTACATTTGCTAATCTAGTCATGCTTTTTTGATCTCAATAGAATCCATCTTAAAATTTTAATAAATACAGTTGCTAATCAATCTCATCTCAAGTTGTCTAGAGAGGTAGTGACCCTGCCCTTAATCTCCTAGGACTTGTTGTTCCAACAGGTTTTCCCTTTCATCATCACCTTTACGGACTACCCCCCTTGACTTAGCTAGGAGAGAGTCTAAACGAAGTGAGTAGGGATTAGAGTGACAACCCCTACTCTGAGCATTGCGCCTTAGGTGTACAGTTGAGGCGACAACACAACCCTCAGCAGAATGGGGTTGCAGAAAGGAAGAACAGGTCCGTTGTGGAGGCTGTCAAGGTGGTGATTCATGATTGGAATTTACCCATGTTATTATGGGCAGAGGCATCCAACACGACAGTTTATGTTCAAAACATGAGTCCTTATCGGATATTGGAGGACAAGACTCCTAAGGAGGCATTCATAGGAGTGAAGCCAAAGGTTAGTCATTTGATGATCTTTGGTTGTCCAATATACATTCATGTGCCCAAGGAGGAGAGGGAGAAGTTAGAACTTTCTAGTAAGAAGGGTACCTTTGTGGGATACAATGAGACTTCAAAGGCCTACGTTATCTACATTCCAGGACAACGTCAGATTGAGGTTAGTCGGGATGTTACTTTTGATGAGGAGGTAGCCTTCAGGAGGTCTATAGAGTCTCATATAGAGATTGATAGTGAGGATCTGGAGGCTCCAAAGGATGTGGATCCCTGTAGTTGAGATATTCATCCTTTAGACTATCAGGAGCGAATAGAGCCAATGGACCCTCCTATAGATGTTGTAGAGTCTAGGAAGAAGCTGGCATGGCTTCGTGATACTTTGTAGGATGCAAAGAGGCATGCAACTCCTAGTAGCACTTTCAAGGAGAGTAGAGAACCATAGATATTCTCAAGCTATATGGCATTGATGATCCACATCGTTGATTCCAAGCCTTCCAGTTATGAGGCAATATGCCGATAGGTTTGGATGGATGCCATGATGGAAGAGTATCAATCCATCATTAAGAATGATGTGGGAGGTAGTTCTGAGACTAGAAGTCAATAGTGACTTCCAAGTGGATCTATAAGATCAAGCATGCAACAAATGGCAGCATCGAGAAGTACAAAGCGTTGTTTGTGGCGAGAGGGTTCTCCTAGAAAGAGGGAGAGGACTATGATGAGACCTTTGCTCTAGTCGCCAGGTACCCTTCTATCGGGACTAGTGTTTCCATTGCTTTTGTTATGGGTTGGAGGTTACATTAGATGGATGTAAAGATGGTGTTCCTCAATGGTCTGATTAAGGAGGAAGTGTACATAGAGCAACCTCAGGGATTTGTGATACACGGGAAGGGATCCCATGTTTGCAAGTTGAAGAAGTCCTTGTACGAACTCAACTAGCTACGCAAGGTATGGTATTCGAGCATTAACGGATACTTGATGAGTTTGGGATTCACCAAGAGTGATGCAGATCTTGACCATTACTTCATGGTTGTCGATGGTGATCCTTTGATCTTGGTGCTGTATGTTGATGATGTTGAGAAACCAAGTGCATAGAGTTTAATACTTGATTCCTCTTCTTGATAATTACTTGTGAATGTTAAATATCTTCTTATTACTTATGTGTTTTTCGTCAAGCAATTATACAACTGTATAGTCTTTCAGGAAAAAAGAAGACAAGAAACACCAAAATTAGGCTGCAAGCCAAGGAAAAACCCGACAAGGGGAAAACCCAACAATCCTTCTCTTATGGAATTAGATCAAAATAAGATATCCAAGACCAAGACCAAGACCAAGACCAAGACCAAACTAGTACCGAGTCACCAAGTCCAACCTTGCTCCAAGTCACCTCTAAAGTCAAAGTCAACGATAGTCAAACTGCTTCAATTCTAGTAAAACTTTTGAAGTTCGACTTGCAGTACCATTGAAATTTCGGCCTTTTCACTTAAAATCAGACCACACATGTGAGTTTAAATTGTTCTTGTATTCATCTTCTTTTCTCCTTTGCTGGTTCAAAAGATGCTTCTTGTTATATGCTTGAATGTGTGTACTAAATTGGTCGAATTGTCTTCTATATATAACTATCCAGGACTGGGTCGACTTATTCTAAGGGGGGCCGACTTGTTCTTTTGGTGGGCTTATGACTCAAAGAAAAGTTCAAATTTGATTTTCTTACAAATGTCCAAATGGGGCATGACTCAAATACATTTTATTTTGACTCATAATAGATTCTTCTTAACTCTTTTTGACTCTTTGAGCATGAAGAAAATGCTTTTGACAAAAATATATAATAAATATAAATAATAAATACGTCAATAATAAATTTATACTATGAAGACCGACTCTAGTTACAACTTCAATAGATGATTTGTTCCTTATTGGGGTAGTAAGGTTCATTGTCATGTGCAAGAGGAAGTTGGCTTCAAAGTTCGAGATGAAGGATCTTGGCTTGATGCATTGTTTCTTGGGATTAGAGGTCTGGCGGAGACCAGTGAGATCTTCCTTGGCCAAGGGAAGTACATAGTTCAGATATTGAGGAGGTTTGATATGATGGATTGCAAGTCCATGGCTACACCTATGGTGACCAATTTGAGTGATTTTGCTTCATATTCAGATTTGGTGGATCCCACGATGTATAGGTAGTTGATTAAATCCTTGATGTACGCGGTTAATGCCAGGCTAGATATTTATGGTTAAGCTGAGGCATGTACATCGGGTTGCAACAAAGCATCTGGTTAGGTACCTGCATGGTACAGTTGGATATGGTCTAAGATATGTCTTAGGTGGGTGAAGTGGGGCAGCATTCTGATTTGACCAAGAGTGCAATGGACCAAAAGAGCACTTCAAGGTGCTGCTTCAGGTTGGGATCAATTATGATTTCCTAGTTTAGCAGGAAGTCGACTTTTGTCGAACTCAGTACAACAAAGGCGGAGTATATCACAACGAGTGTTACAAGTTAGGAAGCAATATGGCTTTGGGAGCTGTGTGCATGGCTATTTGATCAAGAGCTAGAGACGACCTTGATATATTGTGATAATCAAAGCTGTGTTAAGCTTTCAGAGAACCTATTATTTCATCATAGGTCAAAGCACATTGAGATCAAATATCACTTCATTCCAGACATGGTGCAGAAGGGAGTAGTGAAGCTCTAGTACATATCCACAAACGAGCAAATTGCAAACATTCTCACCAAGCCTCTGTCTAGGGGGAAGTTTGTATACTTCTGAGACAAGCTTGGCGTGATGTCGAATGTCTCCCTCATTGAGATGGAGTGTTGATGTTTTTGCAGCATCCGACAAACATTTTCTCGCGAGGTCACGTTGATTTGACTAGTGGGGGAATGGTACATTCACCCATGTGGCTATGCTGATTTGGCTAGGGGTGAATGGCCTAGGGGCAGACTTTCTCCCACGGAGTCATGTTGATTTTGTTGAGAAACCAAGATGCTAGTAGATTAGTGAAGGTTTCTCTTAACTTGATAATTACTTGTGAATGCTTGTTGGTTTCTTATTGAATTTATGTTCTTTTCATCAAGCAATTACCAAAAATGTACAAAACATGAAGATCACAAGAGACAAAGAACACAAGAAATTAGGCTCCAAGCCAGGGCAAACCCCCATAAGGGGGAAAACCCAAAAATCCTCTTCTTATAGAATAAGATCAACATGAGTTATCCAAGATCCAAGACCAAAACCAAGACTGCCACAAAGGCCCCAAGTCAACCTTCCTCCAAGTCTCTTCAACAAGTCAAAGGCAATAAAAGTCAACACTGGTCAAACTTCTGAAATTTGGTCAATTCTTGAAATTTTGGGCCTACAACACCTTAGATAAATTCGCACATGTAAACAAAACTAGGGTAGAAATCGATTCTTCTTCTCTCCTTTGACCTCCTTCTCTCTCCTTTGACTTCGCTATTATTTCTTCTTGTCTTGGCACAAAAATCGATGTGGATGATGAGTGAGTGAATGAGGTCGAACTCCTTGTATTTATACATGTCTAGTAGGGCGAATAACTACCTCTTTAGGCCGACTTATCTAGGAGGGATGACTTGGTCTTGTGGATGACAAATTGACCTTTTTGACTCAATAACTCTTATGTTCCATCAGAACATGCTTTGACTAGAAATAAAATAACAATAATGAATGTAATGAATACATCAATAGTACATTTGAATTACATTATGAAGATTGATACTAGTTACATTTTCAACACTCCCTCTTAACTAGGGGGGTATTCATAATGACACAATAGGATACTCTCAAATTGAAATATTCTCATAAGGGATTCAGATTGATAAGCATCCTCATAACATCATAACCAACAATGTTAGAAATAACAAGGCATTGACTAACAAGCTCTATCTCTCCACTAGATCAAAGCACAATACTAGGAGGCATAAATTTGGACACCCCCACCGCCTCTCAAGGTACACACCCCATTCGGATGTTCACCAAGTATGTCCTTACAACACTATTTTTATCTTGGATAACACCCATCCTCAAAGAATATCGGTCCTCGAGACTATTCTTATCTTAGATCCAACTCCTCAAAGAATATTGGTCCCAGATGCTTATCCAATCCACCAATATCCTTACTAGTTCCTTTACTAGGCTTATGGTTGTTAGTCTTGGCCATAGTGCATGACACATGGAGAATACGATGTCCACCCTCACCCCCTCTCAAACAAGGAGAAACAACCACAAGCCTAAGCTTGTCAAAAACACTCATTAATGCATCAACTACATGATCTTCCATGGAGATTTGTTGTAGCTTCTTGGCTCTTATTTGCATCACGTCATAACGAGCTTGGACCTTCCTAGTTTTATGACAATCTTCATGCAACACTGAATCCAACATGTCATCTAGTAGTTCATCAAATTTCTTATGGAGCCAAATTTCTTCACAGTTGATTACACAAGCCTTCACATCTTCTTTCTTCAGAACAGGGTTTTGCTTTCATGCTCTTCCAAGAAATTATATCAGCTTCCAATCAACAGTAATATCTCTATCAACATCAATCAATGTGTTCCTGGATCAAACTAATCAACTGCTGGTACAACAATATCAGAACTCTTCAACTTCTTGCTACAAGATATTGCCCTAGATTAGCCATCTTCTTTTTGATCACAAACTTCTCTGGTTTTTATGTCAAACTTCAATTAATATTTTATTCATCCAAGATCTTATATCTCCCTCTTTCCAACTAATAAGGTAGGTGAACATTTAATCGATTTTTCTTCCTCCTTAATCTTCATGCTTTGCCGTGTTCTTCCAATTCTTCTAAATGTTAGTCAATCTTAGGCAATTCTTCTTTTGACCTGCAATATTATTAGTTAGTAATCAAGGAGATGTAGAGTACTTATCTTTGAGGAAGGTTAGTTCCCTCTTAATCTTGGACCTTGTTCCCAGATCAACATGATGTCATACTTGTCATTCTCAAGAACTAGGTTTTCTTTTTACAAAGAAAATGATTAATTAGGGTTTCTGTTTCTAGGGTTTTCTAACTCAAATCTTTTGTTGGGGTTTACAAACCCTAGTTTCTTCGAAGTCGACAAGATCTGCCATTTTCAGAAATACAAATTCTACAAGCATGCTAGGGAGTTAGTTGCAAAACCCCTAGTTACATTATTGACAAACCTTCTATTCTAGAGATATCATTTCTTGACCATAAAAACCTAGTCTACATATGTAAGGAGATACTACAAATGCTAACATGTCAATGATCTCTACATTGCCCTTTTAAAGTGCATTGCTATCCTACAAGAGATAATTATCTTAACATTTCATATGCACCTTTTTCAATATTTACCTCTATCCATCGTTGCAGAGATCAGATCCTATGACTTTTCTTCAACTATCATGTACCAAATTTCTTCAACATAGATTCCTTTCAGGGTTCGATATCGGATAGGTTAGCTTTATAGTGAAATTCACTCTTCTCTTATGTATAGAAAGATAGTATGGTTAGTATGATTGCTTTGTATATTAAAAACTTCAAGTTCCTTGTCACGATCTTTGTTGCTTCATTTATTGGTGTCATAGAGATAAGCTTCATAATTCTTCAGATATTATATCACAATTCTTCCACAGAGTTTGCAAGGTCTCGATCTATAATATTTTTGGTCTCTTCCTTTCAAACTGTCATAGGTCTCAAAGATGCACAGATATGTAGTTCACAGAGGTTCGGATGTCTTCCGCAGAATGTTTGGATTTGTCATAGATTTAGATCTGTCATATACTTTGCTCTTCATTGTTTAGTTCATATTACTATAGTGAGGAATTGTTGCCAATCATTTAGACTTCTTTGTAAAACCCTACTTCCAATCTTGACCTTTAGCTACAGAGATAGTTTCGGTTTCTTCCATAGACTTTATGTCACAGAGATGATGAGTGTAACCTCCTTCGGGTCTTCGCACACACTTCCACAAAACTTAGATTCTTCAATGGAATTTACAAAGTTACGACTTCTATAATCTTGTTTCCTTCCAATATTGAAGAATGTTACTAGTGTCAGTCTTCATAATTATATTTGAGTCACAATCTAATGTATTTGTCAAAAGAAAAGAAAAATAAATTTTATTATTAAAGAAATTGACCTATTAAAGAATGGGTTTCATGCTTGGGTCAATTGTTTTTAGGTCAAATCCTCCATTGAAGGCTTCTAGGGTTTATGTCAAGTATTCTTGTCCATGCCATAATGTAAAGGACCCTTATTGGGCTTTAGTTGTCAAGAAATATTTTTTTAATGTAAATTAGGTCTTCTAGGCCTCCTCCACCAAGTCGGCCTCAAACTAGACAAGTCGAACTAAACTAAGGGGCAAAAACACCTATATAAATGCAGCAACTCAACCTCATTTGATACACTCACTCATCAAGTTCGATCTGCAACTTCTGGGGCCAAAAAAAGTGCGAATTTCAAGGGAAGAAGAAGAAAGGGTTAGCGAAGAAGGAATGCATTATCTACCTAAAGAAGTCGAACTTTCTCTCTCTTATCCCACACGTGTGAAGTTTTGAAGTTTTGCACGGGGCCAAAATTTTGAAGTAGCTGGGGGGCCGAAATTCTAGAGAAGCTGGGCCAAAATTCTAGAGAAGTTGGGGCCGAAATTTCTGGGTTGTTGCTGGACTAAAGTTGCTAGACAAGAATTTTACTGAATCATATTGGAAGGCTGACTTGGTGGAGGAGGAAGGTCTTTGGGTCTAAGGTCTTGGTCTATCTCATTTTGAATCTACTGAAATAAGAGTTTTTGATTGGGTTTTCCCCTATATAGGGGTTTTAGCCCTAGCTGAGTGCCTACATTTGGTGTCCATGATCTTCATGTTTTTGTTTTGATAATTGCTTGATGAGAAGAAGATAAATGAAGAACACAAGTAAGTTAATAAGAACATAGTAATATCACAAGTAATTATCAACATAAGTAAATCTTTTGGCCTTTCCAATTTTCTAACATGGAATCAGAGCTAAGGTCAAAGAAGAAAGAAAAAGGGAAAGTCAAGAAACCAATAGATGAAGTAGAGAAAGAGAAGTTTAGATAATCCGAAATCGTAGCCATGAATCTAATAGTGGATGGAGTAAAGGACAACTTAATTCCATACATTTCCTACATAGATTCCGCTCAAGAAATGTATGAGGCTCTCTCCAAATTATTCACAATCAAGAACATTGGTCAAATAGCCTCAAGAATGAACTAAGAACTATTAAGATGACAATTGATGATACCATTTCATTATATTTTATTAGAATCTCCAGAATAAGAGATGAAATCCAGGCAATAGATGAAATCATATCGGAAAAAGAGCTTGTAATTACTTCTCTTCTAGGTCTACCAAAATATTGGAGTGCTTTTGCATGAGGAATCCACAGTTGGAAGGATACTCCAACATTTGAACAAATGTGGAATGCATGCAGTCAAGAAGAAGCCAAAATATCATTAGTAAACAAGGAGGAGGATGAAGAGGAAAACATCTCGAATGCATATTTTGCTCATCAAAAGGGAACCTTCAAGAAGTTCGAAGGACCAAAGAAGAAAGTTGACATATCAAAGATTGAATGCTACAATTGCCATAAGATGGGTCATTATAAAAGTCAATGTCCTGAGAATCCAAGGAATAGGAAGAGAGAAAGAGAACATGCGAATGTTGCTGATGAAGCTCCACCAAAGAAGAACAAGACAGAGGAATCCGAAGTCAAAGATTTGTTTGCTAGAGACTCTTAGGGATACTATCCCTTGCATATCCTTCTACATTAAGTTTTGCAATGTTTTCCTTTATGTTTTGATTTCTAGAGTTTGTAGGTCTAACATGTCTTGTTAGAACATTTTTGAATTATTTTGAAAGTTGTAGGTATCCCTCAAAAGGGTTGGGTTAAGAGGGAGCCTTTACCATTTTACAAAAGATATGTATTTTGTTCTTTGTTTCATCTTCTCATGTTTGGTTTCCTCCTCACATCAAGATTTGTTTGTATTGTATGCTAATAACCTTTCCCTTTATATTTTCCTTGGTTACGAAAACTTGTTGACTGCTCAAAGGTTATGGAGGAGACTTCAAAGGATACGTTTGAAGCATGGAAGAAGTTTTGTCCTATGAGAATTGATGTCCTAGAAGGTTTGTCAAGGAACAAATCAAGGTGTGTCTTAGATTATAAGCTTTATTATAAAGTTCTCTTCATGTAAGAGGTACGATCATTCTTCTTTTGAAATTTGCTTTACATTATTGACATCGTTATGTCTAGGATTTTGAATCACAAAGATTCTTGGTAGGGTGATTAATCATTAGATGAAATCTACCCTCATGATATAATTTGATCATTCTTGTGTAACCCTAACCTTTAGGGTTCACTATAAAACCCTAACCTCTTGTTGCTAAGGGTATGTTAATATAGATTGTGAAACCCTAGTCTACATAGGGTTATTGCTGAAATCTAGAAATCCTATTCTTTCTCAAGGTATGTCTTAGACTATAAGCTTTATTATAAAGTTCTCTTCGTGTAAAAGGTACGATCATTCGTCTTTTGAAATTTGCTTTACATTTCTGACATTGTTATGTCTAGGATTTTGAATCACAAAGATTCTTGTTAGGGTGATTAATCATTGGACTGAATCTACCCTCATGATATTATTTGATCATTCTTGTGTAACCCTAATTTTTAGGTTTCACTATAAAACCCTAGCCTCTTGTTGCTAAGGGTATGTTAATATTGATAATGAAACCCTAGTCTACATAGGGTTATTGATGAAATCTAGAAATCCTATCCTTTTGATGTTTAAGGTTTTGATATTGTTATAATAAACACTCTAGCCCTTTAGGGTTTGTTGTTAATTTCTAAATTATATATTGAAACCCTAGATCTTTAGGTTTTGGTGAATTGGGGTTTGTAAACAAAACCCTTGTAAGTAAGGTCCTAGGAATGAAACCCTACATATGTATTCGTCCATATGATCAAAAGCCTAGTCTGAATAAAATCGTTGTATGTCTAACTTTGATGTATTGATATTTGTGTCTTGGGTTTACCTAGTAGATATTGATGTAAATTGCTAGCGCATGAAATCCTAGACATGTATTTGCAAGTATGATGACCTAATTGTTGATGCTCATAGTTGATGAAATCTAGGGTATATAAAACTCTAGTAGAGATTGTTGTTCGTGTTGAGAATTTGGAGCTCTAAAGGTTAATACAAATTCTCTTCTTGATAATTACTTGTGAATGTACTTATGTCTTCTCTTCTTTAGGTTAAGTTAATCTTTCATCAAGTCAATTATCAAAACACAAGACACAAAGATTAGGCTCCTAGAGCCAGGGCAAAACCTCTCCTTCTTGGAGAGGAAAAACCCACAAAGAATTCTTCTTATTGATCTTCTAATGACAAGTACCATGACCCAGAATTAGACTTTCTTCCAGAACCTTGAACTTCACCTTGTGTATACTTCTATTTGATTTGCTTGGACTGTGAGAAGGTCACTATTACTCCTGCTGCTTCTTATGATCATTGTCTCTTTTACCTGTCTTCCACACTGAATACTATCTTTGTGTATAAGTATAATTACACTGCCTCTGCTGTAGTATCCGCACTATATATATATATATATGCTGTGGTGTTCGCAGTTTCTACAATGATGTCCGCAATCCTTTATTATCTTTGTTGTGGTTTA